>CAIGQZ010034910.1:3213890-3231825 GCA_903798205.1 Danio tinwini
TATATATAAAATTTTTATTATATGTCCTCACTTTCCATATAATAGGTAATGTATTCCACGTATGTCTGTCACTTATTTAGTATTAGAATCTGACATAAAGCCGCATTGAAAAGATATAAGGTGAGGCAGGCAGTAGCTCTGCTGCAATAAAGGGGCGCATGTGAGCTCACGGCTCAACGTTGGTTACTCTTCTCCTTTTTAGTCAAGTAAAGTTCAATAGGAGTCTGTTATTTTGTTTTGCTTTGACTGACTGCAAAAATGGTGCTTGTAATACAGTAATATAGATTTGTGTCCAGAAGGAGAGGTGTATGGACGTCATTTTAACGAGAAGGAGAGTGCATCTGCCGTAGTGCAGTGTTGCTTGTTATAGGCTGTCTGTAGCATCCAGCTTAATGTTTTTTTGCAGGCATACTGAATGGCTGTACATTTTGCATTCGTCCTTGGCCCAATATGTACCTGCTGTGTGTATATAAAAATGCTGATATAAAACAAAATCGGTAGATGGCAAATATATTGGGTGCAGATATTTGTAAATTTGACTTTGAAAGAGTCAGTGCCTCACCAGCCACAAATCTCACCGCACGTCACTGTTGTGTATTGTAAACTTGCAGACTTTTTTGGTCACATCCCTAATGCATGTTTGTTTTCCTCATTTAAAATATAAAAAAATGTTTACAGATTGATCCTACAACTTTGTGGTTAGTTGTTTTGGAAAATATAAACAGATGTTTCAATATAATTGTAACATGTACTCTCTCTGTTTTTACTGCACGGGTGATGCAGTGGCGCAGTAGGTAGTGCTGTCGCCTCACAGCAAGAAGGTCACTGGTTCGAACCTCGGCTGAGTCAGTTGGCGTTTCTGTGTGGAGTTTGCATGTTCTCCCTGCGTTCGTGTGGTGCTCCGGTTTCCCTCACAGTCCAAAGGCATGCAGTACAGGTAAATTGGGTATGCTACAATTCTCCGTAGTGTATGAGCGTAAATGAGTGTGTATTGATGTTTCCCAGGGATGGGTTGCAGCTGGAAGGGCATCTGCTGTGTAAAACATGTGCTGGATAAGTTGGCGGTTCCGCTGTGGCGACCTCAGCTTAATAAAGGGACTAAGCCAAAAAAAAATTAATGAATGGAGTTTTTACTGCACATCCATAACAATTTGTCACATCCATAACACTGGAATTGCTTAGATGCTAACTAGATGTGTGTTGTGTGTTTTTCAGGCATCAAAATAAGTATGAAGAGGTGGGACAACTGCTAAATGACAGTCTGGCCATCAGAGAGAAAGCTCTGGGTAAAGATCATCCGTTTAAAACTTTGCCGTACTGTATGGCAAACGTGGAAAACAGCTCTGCAAGAGAGCATTGGAGATCACAGAGAAGATCAGAATCTGCACATTTAGCACACACTCTGACCATGTCCACACATACACAGTATTTTTATAGACAGCTTTTTTTTTGCTTTTGTTAAAAAAACAAAAAACATTCACATGAAAATGCAAAAATACACTGTGATGCATGTTAAGGGCACGCTGAACCAACTGGTGGTGATAATGACACATCAAATGGGGAATTAAGTATTTTTATGAGTAAACTGCGTATAAGTAAGTGGCTAAGTGCAAATGTGAGACAGATTACGTCCTAAAATTAAACATGGAGGAATACGCGATTCACTTGTAGCAAACATGTGGAATTTGCCTCATTTGCGTCATTTGGTGTAAACCCAGCCATGTTGACAAATCAAAAAGGAGAGACATGTTGACGTCATGAGGTGAAAATATGTCACTGTCGCCGATTTCTAGCACAAAAGCCCCTGTTAACATCAAAAATATAGCTTTTTATTGCGTATTGCGGCACCGTATTGTGTGAAGTTAAGACGCAGTTTCAGTGTGCTGTGATTGGTCAGGTTTCCCTGTGTGCTCTGATTGGTCAGTTGTACCTGGGTCCTCTGATTGGTCAGGTGGCCGTATGTGCGCTGATTTATCAGGAAGCTGACATGCTCTGATTGGTCATGAGGCAGCTGTGTGCACTGATTGGTAAAGTGCCTCACTCTGTGCCCTAACATAACATGTAACGCAACTTGATTTCAGCGACAAGCAATTTGTCTGTCGTTACCAAACGAGAGGCGAGACATGACAGAAATATTTAAGTACCAGCCACTGCACTTCCAATGAAATGGTAAACTCTTTAACATTATTAATGGACTGTGCAACCACTAGATGTCAAACGTACACACTAGCTTTTAAAATAGAGCCCGTAGTCTTACACAAGCCTAGTTTCCTTTGTTGATTTGAGTCACAACTGTAATGAAAAAAATAATTTTCACTTCAAATCAAAAACTTTAGAAAAGTTGAAAGAGGTTATGTTTTTAAAAGTTTTTATATAATTACTGTCACAGTCATGACTTTATTTTTAAGGCAGAACATTTTTAATTTGCTATTTTTAAACCATCTGGACAAAACCTCCAACTGCTTCCAGTGTGTCAGCCTTGGGTTGACATTGCTGATTCAGATCAGTGCGTTCAGGAGGAGCCATCAGTCTGTAGAGTGAAGGCAAGAGAAGGCTCAGAGTTCAGGATCAGAACTCCGTCTGGTCAATTTCAATGCAGCAGCATGGAGATGTCACTCTCCACTACCGAGCAGTGTATGGACATTTCCTCAACGCTGAGCTGGAGAGGCTTCAGTGTGGGCGAGTCGGTCCTGTGCTCAATGTGAATGTGATCTCAGGGAAACTGGAGGAGGCTCATCTGCCTCATTACATGTGTTTAGCAGAGTCAGACCCTGGACTCACTGACGGCGTCAAGCTCCTTAGCAAGAGAGATGAAGGAATATCTTTACAATCTGTAGAGCTCAGCTGTTATCATGCTAAATATTACAACCATCAGCTTCCCTTACAACTCTCATTATAAAATGGATCATGAAATGGGAAGAACACTGTAATCTTCTCATCTTGCGCTGTAAATATCCTTTTAATCGTCACATCTACTTTTTCAAGTGAATGATACTTGCTCAAAAGAAAAAGTAGAGCAAGTCTTCTGATCAGCCCCTCAGACCTAACAGGCCATTTCAGATAAATACTTCTTGAGGTTCCTGGTACATCTGACTATCCTGTAGAGGGCATTTCATTTAGAACAGACTTTGAGCCAAATTTTTCCAAGGTCAGAAAGCTTCAGGACAATGATGTATAAATGAATCTCTTCAGAGAAGAAGACATAGTCTGTGTGGATGGCCACTATATGGAAAGAATAACTTGTCCATTTAAAGCAAGTCCAAGATGAGCCACAACTGAATTCTGAGATTGATAAAAGTCTGTTTTTTTAATGCACACAGTTATCTTTCATTCAAAGAGTTAAACATGTGAAGAGCTTTGTGGATAAACTTCATGAGAAGAGAATAATTTATAAAGAATAATATTCTGAAATCACACAGACAAATTTAACCAGTCAGCTGGTTATGAGAAAGGTTTGACTGTGCATTCAATTGGTGTGACTACAAAAGTTTAATTTATTGTTATTCTTCAGGAAGAAGAGCCCTGCCTTCTTGAAAAATTGATGTGCACTGATTCTTAATGACTTAAGTGCAGACACCCAGCATGGATTAAATTGTAAGATTATATTAGATATGAAGATATCCAACAAAACTTCTGTTTACTATACTAGTGTGTAAAATGAATTAAAAAAACACGAGGTAACTAGAAAAATATTTTAAAGGTTCAGTTAGTTTTTGACTCTTCTAAAGCCTAAAAATACCATGGTATGTTTGCAGATATTTAATAAACATGCTAAGTGAACATATTTGTTTATCTGAAAAACAATGCTTTTTAAAAAAAGTAATTAAGTTATTGTAATAAAGTTAGAAAGATAAAAATGTGTGTTCCAGTTCTTTCAGTTATGAAAGCTCTCTAAGCATGCGTCCGCAACTGAAAATGCAACCTTCAGTAGACAATAGCAGCCTCTGAAATGAGAGGTAGATTCAGTTCCAGATTCAGGCAGATTCAGATTCAGTTCAGTTTCACAAGAGGGGGTTACTAATTAGCAAATAATATAAATATTACAAACATAAACATTGGGTGAGCAGGTTACATTGTAACCCTGTGTCCTAACAACGCACAATGTGACAAGATTTGCAGTGATAAGCAATTTGGCTGTTTGCACCAGACAAAACATGACAGAAACATTTAAATACCATTCGGAAGCACAGAATATATGAGCACTCACTGCACTCTAACGAAAGGGTAAGATTTACAATCTAGTCAATAAATATTAAACCTCTTTAACAATGTTAAATGTACATGCTGAATAACTGGTATGTGTTGGCTATGTTGGTCACAAAGTTTAATTTAAAACTAAAGTTTAATCTAAAGTTAAATTTCAAATGGTTTATTTTATTTTCAAGATCTGAGGTGAACTATCTGCTGCTGGTTTCAGTAGTATGGTAATAAATGTCATGTAAAATGACTTTCAAACTCACATTATTAGCATTTAACACTAAGTAAAGCACATGAGGTGTACCTGAGGTGATCATTGTCAAAGTTTATCCTGTTGTTCAGCTGCGAGAAATAGAAGCCATTTCTAAAGTAGAAATTTCAGGTTTTTGTCGGGACAAAAACTCAAGTCTGTTGATATGAGGATGTCGTCAATCTGGCAACCTGTGCTTGCTTGGAGTCGACAAAGGAGGGGCTGAGTGTAAAAATATTTTGAACTAGGAGTGCAAAACCTAGTTCAACCACTGGGTGTCAAACATGCTTCTTAAATGGAATTAGTGAAATTAGAAGTGAAACTTGTATATCTGTGGCACTGCTTAGGTGTTATGAGAGCACAGGTTGCTCTGACAGTGGCCTTCAGCTCTTCTGCATTGTTGGGTCTGGCATATTGCATCTTCCTCTTCACAATACCCTATAGATTTTCTGTGGGGTAAGGTCAGGCGAGTTTGCTGGCCAATTAAGAACAGGAATACCATGGTCCTTAAACCAGGTACTGGTAGTTTTGGCACTGTGTGCAGGTGCCAAGTCCTGTTGGAAAATGAAATCTGCATCTCCATAATGTTCATGCTCTTCTCAAGGTGTTGGTAAAACGGTAGGAAGCATGAAGTGCTCTAAAACGTCCTGGTATACAGCTGCATTGACATTGGACCTCAGAAAACGCAGTGGAGCAACACCAGCAGATGATATGGCACAACAAACCATAACTGACTCTGAAACTATACTGGACATCAAGTGACCTGGATTGTGTGCCTCTTCTTTTTTTCCTCCAGACTCTAGGACCCTGATTTCCAAAGGAAATGCAAAATTGACTTTCATCAGAGAACTTAACTTGGCAGCACTTGGCAGCAGTCCAGCCTTTAGCCCAGGCAAGATGCTTCTAATGCTGTCTGTTGTTGCAGCTGACAGCTGAAACCCATGTCTTGCATACATCTGTGCAGAGTGGTTCCTAAAGCACTGACTCCAGCTGCAGTCCATTCTTTGTGAATCTCTCATACATTTTTGAAAGGAATTTTTCACAATTCTCTCCAGGGTACGGTTACCCCTATTGCTTGTACACTTTTTTCTATCACGTTTTCCTTCCCTTTGTCTCTCTAATAATGTGCTTGGACACAGAGCTCTGTAAACAGCCAGCCTCTTTTGCAATGATCTTTTGGGTCTTGCCCTCCTTGTGCAAGGTGTCAGTGGTCGTCTTTTGGACAACTGTCAAATCAGCCATCTTTCCCATGATTGTGCAACCTAGAACTAGACAGAGACAATTTAAAGGCCTTTGCAGGTGTATTGAGTTTATTAGCTGATTTGAGTGTCGCACAAGGTGTCTTCAGTACTGAACCGTTTCACAATATTCTATTTTTGTGAGATACTGAATTTGGGGTTTTTATTAGATGTCATCAAAATGAATAGAAATAAATGTTTGGAATGAATGTATACATTATACAAGTTTCACTTCTTACATGGAATACTAATTATATAATTATTAGTCCTTTATTCATCAGGGGTCGCCATGGCAGAATGAACTGTCAACTATTCCAGTATATGTTTTACGCAGCGGATGCCTTTCACAGCCACAACTCAGTATTGGGAAACACTTACTTTCATTCACCCAAACTCATACACAATGACCAATTAAGGTCCATTGAGTGTTAAGGAATCAACTCTTTTTGAGGTCTACTCCCCATCCATAGAAGAGTTATTTATGTAGCTGTGCTAGTGCACAATGTAGATGTGTTTTGTGAAGTTTTTGCTGCAAAATTTGGAAAATGTTTTGTTTTATGACAGTGGAGTTTTGATAGATTATTAAACACATTTACAGAATTGGTACGTGCAGTCACGTTAGTTACACACCATTACAAAGGCAATTATTCAACCTTTTGTTGAGTTGCCAAATTTGAAAGTAGCTAATGTTGTGAAATTTCTTCTTTCCCAAGCCTGGTTTAACCAATGACTTTCATTAAATGTTGTAATGTTAGAGGTTTCTGTTAGTGACAGTTTTTACAGACTATCACTTGTCACATGACAAATGCTCTCGATGTCCACTTTCAGTCAAGCAACTGCCACTGGGATGAATGGAGAAGCTAGTGTAGCTATAAACAGGTGCGTTCCCTTATACAGAACAACACTGTTTGAAAATTGATTTGATTAATAAACTCTTTGAAACAGTTTGAAAGCATTGCATACATTATTATAAACTATTATCTTTTTAAGTGTTTATGGCCTACATTGCTACTCGCATCAGTTTAATCATTTTTATTACATACAATTTATTATAGTTCATTTTCATTATATTTTATTCTCATAATATTTCATTTTTGTATATCCTTTCATAATACTACTGCAAAAGTGTAAATGTATTTTAAACGAAATAGAATCGGCTTTTTTGTATGTTGTTAGTCCCTCGGTTAGAATCACGTGACCCGTCAGTACTAATTGACAGCTGCTCCTCACTCTGCTGTCAGTGCACGCGCTCTCCGTCTCCGGTCGAGAGAGTCTGGAAACCAGCAGGAACAGAGGAAAGAGAGACACTCAAGTGTCCAATTACACCAACAACTCGCCTTCAGAAGACTATTATTCACGAGATACCCACTGAAAAAGAGAACAAACCGCGAAAATGATGAATCAGATCGAGCTTTCGGTGCCTTATGATAACGGATATGAAATAGACGAGTACATGATGCAGGAGGATGAATGGGACCGGGATTTACTGCTGGATCCAGCCTGGGAAAAGCAGCAAAGGAAGGTAAAAGAGACTTTGATCTTCACTGAATGAAAACTTTATTTCCATCGTCTTTATATTTTAGTAGGCTACTTAAAATACAAGTTAGAAACAAAATGATAGAAATTATATTATAATTATTTTAAATTATAGCCTAAACATCGACAAGAACTAAAACTTTATGACTGACTTAAGTAAAATGAACACTTGTTGAATTTGAAAACACTTCAGGCTACTTGTGCCATATTTGTATGGATTTAGTAATCATTTAAAATAATTATTTTGTCATTAATATATAATAAATAGTCTATTAATACTAGCAACTTAATATGTGTTTTTATGCATATATTTATTAAAAACTTCGAGTGCCTCGTCGGCTCTTCGCTTTGTTCCGGCTGTCGGGAGCGCGCGCTGAGGATATATGCAGCGGGTACCGAACTAACAATAGCAGCGCGCGGCTCTGTGTTTCTGTTGCTGATACGATTGGAATGCGGACTGTCAACAGATGCTTCCAGCACGGGATGACGTCCTTGGGATTAGAATGGATGCAGGCGCTAATTTTAACTCCACGACCAAAAGGCATTATAGTAGCTTAATCCGCTGTCCTTGGTGGAGAATTCTTCTGTGTCTATATACAGTATAAGCAGGACATTTCTATTGCGCAGGAGTATATTCTGAATTTAAGTGGACAATGAAATTTAATTGACAAGTTCTTAATTGGCTAGTGATGATAGTCAGATAATGATCAGTGAATGATGGATTTTTTTTATGGTCAGCAGGGTTGAACAAAGGGGGTATTCCTTATTTAAGTCTTTATTGTCTTAAATATTGGTGACTCAAATATATGCCAATTTCGACAAACAATTGTTTTCCCAATGTAATTTGGTACAAACATTTTGGGATTAAGTATTAGTTTAGAAACATCAGAAAATATCTGTAAGACTTATCTTCTCAATGGAGACTATGGATAAAAAGATATCTTATAAAATGAATAATTTGTTGATATTAAAATGTTATATTCATAAATGTACATTTTTCAAAATTTTCCCAAGAGTAGTGGTGTTTAAAGAATTTGTGATATATTTGAAGACATTAAGAGCGATGAAAAGCCAAAAAGCAAGATATGCATGTTCATCATTAGAGGATTTTGGTTTTATATTGAGAACTTTAACTCCCCTGCTAATGTATTTTTCTTTATCATTTATTTTATTTGTTAATTTCAGTTTATTTAATGTTGTCATATTATTATTATTATTATTATTTTTATTATTATGGATGGAAATATTGTGAATGTAAATTGTTTCTTTTCTCAGTATTTTGTATAATTTTAAAAAAGTATTGATGACATTCTGTTATTGTTTAAGCATTGTTAAAGTCTTTATTGCCTTAAAGGGATAGTTCAGCCACAAATGAAGATTCCCTCACCATTTGCTCACACTTAAGTGGTTCTGCACTTTCTCAGTATCATGCATTTATTTTTTCACAAAACAACATATTCTGAAGAAAAAAAATCAGCTATTGACTGTTATAGTAGGATCTCAAAATAGGGCTATAAATCAATTGCTGTTTATTCCAACATTTTTCAGTATATCTTCCTTTGTGTCCTATGATGACAGAATTTAAATTTTTGGGTGAACTATTCCTTTAATAAATTGATCTTGCATGCTTTATCTAAAGACTATAATAGAGTAGAACCACATAAGTGGACTTCCACTCTTTTTTCTATTTCTGTCTAATTCTTGCTTTTGTTCTCAAGAGCAAAACCTGTTTTATTCTGGCACTCTAAGGTGAAAAAATATAAAAAAATTAAAACTTTAAAAAGGGAAGGAAACAATGCAACTACCCCACTTGTTGGCTTAATAACATGTTTACTTGTCTAGGGGTTCCCCAACTTGTCAGCCCGCAACCCCCAAAACAACAATGTCAGTGACTCGTGACCCCCATTATTCTCAAAGGTGGTTATAAATATACAAATGTTGCACACACAACTATAGGCATATGTAAACATAAGCATATTGACATACAAAATTTAAAAAGTCTAATAACCATATACATTTTTATAGTCATCTATTAATTTAATTTATTATTAACCTCAAACATCTTATTTTTAATGTGTAAGGGTGCCATAAAGGTTGTCAGAAAGTTTAACCTGGCCCTGTAAAATCAATCTGCTCCAGCTAATGCTATTGCTGTGTGGTTAACCTAAACACCCCAGGGGTCACAATCCAATGGAAAAAAAAGCTAAAAGATAGGGTCTGATGGTTTTTTATTTGTATGTATGTTGTGGTCGTTTCTATGTAGGTTATGAATAAAATATGGTCATTCTAATAGTTTAATAAAATTTATTTAAGTTTTGGAAATCAAGTAATCAATTTTTTAATTGTCCCATGACCCCCGGAGGGGTCCCGACCCACACTTTGGGAACCACTGGTCTAGAACTAGTTGGGTGATGATAAAATTCCATTAGGCTTTTAACAGAACTTCATACACTCTATTTATACTTAAAAGTTTTATCTTACCAAAGCAAGCACAGCACTTTCTTCTCATTCTTCCAGAAACCATAACCCCAGAAAGGCATGTCACTGTGGAAACACCATTACAGAATGAATGTAATACTTTCCTCGATTAAATGAACCAGCAGTGCGATAAATGACGTGTTATACACCACATTCTTTCTCATATCTCTCTCTTCTCAGTGTAAGTCTACTTCATCGGGTCCCTTATCAGAAGCAGACTCTGCAGAGAGAGCTAATTTTACATGCTTACCTCGCAGGAATGCACTCCGGAGTCCACAGTAAAGCTTTCATCTGCCCAGCAATGACTGCGGCAGGACTAAACCTGCTTTGAAGGATTAAAAAGATGCTCCATTGAGTCCAAAAAACAGCCAAAGGGTAGCGGTGGATTTGAGTGCAACTTAATACAGATGTGGGCAGCAGTACAGCCATGCCTCGTTCCATGAAACTCTTCTCAGTGTTGCTAGCAGTACATTTAGCATTTGCATTTGCCCATTATTTTAATGCAGCATCCATGATTAAAAATGTACTTTATGTAAATGAATGAGTTAAGTTTTCAAGCATCAGAACAATAAAGGTGTAATGCAGCTTTTATTGTTTTTCATACATTAAAATAGGTCGTGTTAAGTATTGTAGCAAAACATTGGCTAAATACCACAAATAATAATTTAAATTTTTAAGTTTTGCCCATTTGCCAACACAATGCAGTCAATTATTTAAAATGAAAAACATTTGTACGATCACATATTGTTTTATATTTAATATAATATATACAACATATATTTGCTGTGATTCATGTCTTTACCTGTGTATTCATTTTCTTCTAGATGTGAATTATTACAAGGCCTAAAACAGGCTATAAAATACTGTACTCCATACTGAGTTTAATGTATTAGTTGGTAGCAATAACTTGAGTGGATCAAACTCTGGATTTTAGATGCTGATGTGTGGGAAGATAGTCCTGAATTTTAAGCACCCAATTCCTTAAAAAGCGGTGATATACATGGATGATATACAGTGTACAGCAGCCCACATTTTTTAGCTTTGCAGCTTATTGCACATGTAAGTGCTGGTTATTTCTGGATGATGAACTCAGTGGTACAACTCAAGTGCAAGTATGTGTCAGGGATTTTTGTAATGCCAGGTCCATTATGTTCTTCGTGGACTGGTCTAATTTCACATCCTGTTCGCATTTCAAAGATCATTGATTAAATAAAGAACAGACGTTTAGGCATCATCTATTTATTTTCCGTGTATCTTTCATGACCACATATAAGTTTCATTCAAATTCTATTCACAGAGTTAAAGAACTATCTACTAATTGTTTTTATTGGCACAGTTGTCGGTAGTTTGACCTAAAATTCTGAAGCTTTCATTGTATCACAACAAACCTGTTAAGACTTATTAGTCTTAAGGACAAATCTGGCCTACTGCCACACATTTGGAAGTGGCTATTAGTTGTTTTGCAGGGATTCTTTTCACTAATGTTCAAATGCATAAATTGGGTGCATGATACATATGCATCACGACTGTAGGACAAAAATAATCTTGGTATGTATGGTAAGTTTCTACTTGTGGTTCAGAGGATTATATGTTAATTCTGTGTGTGTTTTCCAGACGTTCACTGCCTGGTGTAACTCTCACCTGAGAAAAGCTGGGACGCAGATCGAGAACATAGAGGAGGATTTTAGAAATGGCCTCAAACTGATGCTGCTGCTGGAAGTCATCTCAGGTAAACACACTGAACTTTCACAACTGTTATTTCCACTATATAACAATTCATATATTCATGCCAAGCTGTATTTTGGCAGGTGAGAGGTTACCTAAGCCTGACAGAGGAAAGATGCGTTTTCACAAGATAGCTAATGTCAATAAAGCCCTTGATTTCATCACCAGTAAAGGTGTGAAACTGGTCTCCATTGGAGCTGAAGGTATGCTTTATTGCATTTAAAGCATAAATCTGGATTTTGTTAAACAGAGAAATTAGCTGGTTAACTTAACAAATTATGTGTTTGCCATGTGTTTGCTCTCATCCTTGCAGAAATTGTGGATGGTAATGTGAAAATGACTCTTGGAATGATCTGGACAATCATCCTTCGCTTCGCCATTCAGGATATCTCTGTTGAAGGTAAAAAAGCTGATCACATTGATGCTAAGAGGCACAACATCTGCACAGCAAAATATTTGAATATTATTTGTGCCACATTTTACAAACCCACATGTTTAGATTTCATTATATCAAATCTCAAGTATTTATGGACAGCTTTGTGTACAAAAATTGTTCTGCTACAATGAAGTTAATAAATGACTCTAGAATTAATGAGAAGATTTAACAGGGTGAGGTCAGTAACTCCCTTACTGTATTTAGTTTACAAATTAAAAGGTATGAAAATAGATTTAGCCAGAACCTAATTGTTCAATCAAATGGTATGATTCTGTAAAACGATTCACCAATCACCTTTCAGAAACTTCGGCCAAAGAAGGACTTCTACTGTGGTGTCAGAGGAAGACTGCCCCGTACAGAAATGTCAATGTTCAAAACTTCCATGTCAGGTGAGGCTCTGTTTGATGATGATATGTTTTGTGCTTTTAATTTAAGTATCTGTTTTGTGTTATTTGAGAAATAAGAAATAGGTTATTTTATAGACATATATTTTTAGTTTTATGCTGATTTCAACATGACCCTGATTGTCTCTCTCTGATAAAGCTGGAAGGATGGATTGGCGCTGTGCGCTCTCATCCACAGGCACAGGCCTGACCTCATTGACTACGCCAAGCTCAACAAGGTCACAAGTGTGTCCTCAAATTAACCTTCTGGGACCTTTAGTCTAACAGTCCTACCAAAATATTAAAATAACACGTCTGCCACAATACCCTGATGTTCCTGTCACTGATAGCACTGCACCAGTGTGAGTTTAACATTTGATGTGTTATCAAATTATTCCTTCATCAGACTCATCACGTCAACACACTCCCACCCTCAGGAATCTAAGGACCTTCTCTAAACATTAATGCTTGACTTTTTGTTCAGTAGAACTACATTTTATTTTTTGCATGCACATCATCTTTTTTTGTATGGCTTCAATAGCTGGAGGAATGGACTGGCCTTCTGTGCCCTTATTCATAGACACAGACCACAACTGATTGACTATCAGAACTTGAAGGTAGCATATGTGTTTATGATATTATACTGTATATAAGGTGGTGTTTTTCCATATGAAAATTTGTTTAATAGATTACAGTCTTCAGTCCTGCCAAACAGCAATCTTCCTCCTGAGTTTAGTTCCAATCAAGGAGATCCAAAGTACCTGAAGAAAGATATCTACCAGTATGCCTTTTACAAGAATAGCTCAAACTAATTTTTTTGTTATGTAATTTAATTTACCAACATTTAGGCCCTCTGTAGTTTGTATACTTTTCTTCTTTTAGACAAACACTGTCAGAGTTATATTAAATAATATCTTGGTTGTACCCAAGCTCTTGGACTGATGCATTTAGAAGTTTCTAAAGCTCCTAAATGTGCAAACATCCATCATTAAAGTAATCCATAAGACTCCATTGGATTATTGAATGCCTTCTGGAGTAAAAGTGATGGGGCTTTGTACGTTACGTTTAATTAAACTTTACTTTTAAGTGACTTCTTCTCACTGTTAATGGCAATTGCTGAGTATATATGTATAGATGTTGTTGTGTAAGCTAAAGTCATGAATTCACACTTTATCCTACACCTGTAACTCGGGCATTATTCACTGCTAAAGCTGGAAAGAGCCTGAATATTAATATAAGTCTGACTATGTTTGTATCAAAGAAAGAAAGACACATAGGAAGACTGTTTGAATGTGCTGTGCAGGCTATCCTTTGTGCTTATTAGAATGTCAAGGTGTTGGCTTAGCAATATGCTAACCATATTAGATTGAACAATGAGATTTAAAGGTAGCAATGAAAACCGCTTTCTGTGTGATTGCTTGAAAGTATTGCTGTCTATGAAGTGCATGTCTGATCAATGATTTAGGATTGTTATGATGGTTGAGTTTTTTTATTAGCTGGTCCAGGTGTGTTTTATGAATGGAGCCAAACTCTGCATGGATGTCGTACACTGTAAAAAATACACGTACATTTGCAGTTTTCTGTAATTTGTAATGTATACTTTTAAATTGCTTTATAAGACCTTGATCTTTCTTTCAACAACTTTTAATCTTTAAAATGGACTTTTTTAATAGTTTAAAGTGATTTATTGTCTGGATTGGTGTTGTACTACTAAAATGTCAATAAAAGTACTTGTTAAACTGTAGAACTTTAACTCTAAAAACTGGACTCCTCTACAATTTCAATTTACTAGAACTTCTATGTTGAGCTGCTTTGACAATCTACATTGTAAAAGTGCTATAGAAATAAATATGAATTAAATTAAATTGAACAGAGTTGAATTTTCAACATCAGATGTTGACAGAGCAGAGATGAAAGACACATAATGCAATTTATAACCATAAATAAATGGAAAACACTATTGAATCACAAAATATGGAAACTGTTAATTATCAGATATTTTTACAGTGTAGGGGCCGGATTGAAGACTCTTTATGTATGTTTTGTTGTTGGTAGCTGTTAAATGTGTCTTGTTAGATGATATTTTTAGCTGTAATTTGCACGTAGCTTCTGTTAGCTTGGTCTACTGATCCATTCAACCCCTTTAGTTATGCCAGTCATAAGGCAATAAAAAAGCTGTTTCATAACACTTTTCTCAAAGGACCATTTGGGTTTAAAATAATCCCAATCTGGAATTGAATGTTGGAAAAGTGATCCACATACCAGGAGCACCGGAGCTGTTTCTGAAAGATACTTTCTAAATAATCAAATTAGAAATAACTGTGTCTGAGAACCATTCAAAGGATATTTTTAACCAGTTCCAAAAGCGTGCTAGGTTTATATTGATGAAAGCAAACATTTTGTCAGCCATGTTCCAAGTCTGTGTGAATGAGTGGATGAGAACTATGCTCTTAATTAGTTTGTGGATCATACCATTGAAGATTAAGGATTTATTTAGCTTGTCCGGGTCAGTCAGTTCAATGGTTAGTGACTAAAAGACCCCTCATACAGACATGCCTATCCCTTTCAGCTGTCACTGATGGCTCCAGGTGAGCTTGAATAGGGTAATCCAGCATTTAGCATGGCCCTGTGGTGCCAGTTTAGACAAAAGCATCAGGAGGGTCTAGGACCTTCTGGATCCCCTGCAGCTGCTGATGTCCTGCAATGGGGCTTTTTTTTGACATAGGGAACAAAAACTTGATCCCAGACCATGGTGACATACACATTCACAAATAAATGCTACCTTAAATATGCATGCACATTTTGAATACAGAATAAAGGCAATTTATGAAAAAATGTGACCCAATTTTTTTTGGACTAGACTCTTAATGCATAATAATGAATAGATGTTTTATAATGAAGTCTCACATGCCCACCAAAGCTCATTTTCTCACCAGAACATCCCATAAAATGCAATAAAACATTTTCATATAATTTTATTATACGATAATATGTAATTTATTCATGTGATGGCAAAACTGTTAACGCGTGGATTAAAAAAAATGCTACAGAATAGAATTTATTTAAAAAATATTTTGTTACATAAATTTTACTGGCACTATTAAAAAGATAAATCGAAAAAAAATCCTTGCTAAAACAAAGTATAATTTCAAAGTAAAAATAAATAAATCTGTATAAAATCTCACAGTGCCCAAACTTTTAAAAACCTTTGTATTTATAGAGCAACTTTTTTTCAGATAACATTTAGCTAATCTGAAAATATTTTTTTTTCTTCCTAATCGTTTAAAAGGTGAGTTTCACTCTAGATTCACCTGAGTACTGACACTCCCCTGTGCATGAAAAAGGATGATAATTTATGTCAAATGTTTATCTGATGCCTTATCTCTTATGCTTTTTGGTGACCATGTCCTTTCCTCTTGTTTCCTGTCTTTCTGTAGGATGATCCACTGGGTAATTTGAATCTGGCATTTGACATTGCTGAAAAACATCTGGACATCCCCAAAATGCTGGATGCAGAGGGTAAACAATAAGCATAGAATATGAACTCTGAAATACAGCCACTTTAAAACTCTGTTATTGTAAAACAAGGACCAAATATGAAATATATTCTGATTAAGGACTACTGTATAAGCTGATTGAGACAAACAAAACATTTTGGCAAGAAACCTTCAAGTAGCAAAAATACAATACTGTAAAAACGGCAAATTCTGTCGATTTCAAGCAAGCAAAAAGATGTCATTTTTAACTGTAAAATAATACAAAAGATGACAGTCACTTTATTTTGATAGCCCGTTTGTTACATTGCATCTACATGTCAACTAATTCTCATTAGATTATAAGTAGACTGTTAGGTTGGGGTTAGGGTTAGTGTAAATTGACATGTACTTGCAAAGTTTTAATAATCAGTTAAATGTCTGTTGAAGGAGCCGTATCAACAGATATTCAGCAGACAGTCTACTAATACTCAAACGGACCATCAAATTAAAGTGTTACCAATATGACTTTTGCTTCCCAGTCCTAGTTAGCAGCCACAGGCCAGATGAAAGGACAGTCATGACATATATCTCCAGTTACTATCACTTCTTTGCTGAGGCTCAGAAGGTATCGCTCATCTTTAAGCTTGTTCTAGAAATGTTAGAAATATAGGATGGTATACTAGTATTACATAGAAGTATAGTAAATGTACAGCTTCTTCAATCCTACTCGTACTAGCAGAGGAACATGGAGTCTTGAGTTTGCTTGTAGTATTTGCATTATCTTCCTTCACACCTCATTGCCATCTTCACTGGATGTAGTTGTCCCTTCATTCCTCTACTTCCCATCAGACATCCTGAGCACCCCTAAACCTGATGAGAGGGCTATTATGACATATGTGTCCTGCTTCTACCATGCATTTGCTGGAGCTGAGCAGGTATTAAGTTTTGCGTGAGTTAGATTGAGTGAATCTTTTGCCCCAATTACATATATGACATACAAGTTCCTATTTGGGTTTCACATATGTCATATATGCAACATATATTTTGAAGTATTGCAAAAAAATTGTCTGATTTTATATATTTTATTTCAACCATTGGAATCACAAATATGTATATATGTTCAGATATATTGACTATAATGTTATTTATCTATACATGTTTGTGTGTGTGCATTATGTAGAATATATTTTTAACATATATGCACATTTGAAATGACAGTGGTTGAAATAAATTACATGAAAATAAAATACATGATCTTTGCAATATTTCCAAATATATTTTGGCGTATATTACATATGTAAACTTGTATGTCATAAATGTAATTAGCATATATTGCCATATATCAGGTTTGTATGTGGGCAACCATCTCTCCTTCTGTTCTTACTGTATTTTTCTTGCTCAGGCTGAAACCGCTGCTAACAGGATCTGTAAGGTGCTTGGAGTGAATCAGGAAAATGAGAAATTGATGGAAGATTATGAAAGGCTGGCTAGTGAGGTGAGGAGACGTATTGTAGTTAAATGCTTATCAGATACACACCTTTTCTACCCCTCTTCTCCTAAATGTTTCTCTACTCTCTAGCTGTTGGAGTGGATCAGACGTACCATTCCCTGGCTGGAGAATCGTGCATCAGAGAAGACCATGGTTGAGATGCAGAGGAAGCTGGAAGATTTTCGAGATTACCGCAGAATGCACAAACCTCCCAAAGTGCAGGAGAAATGTCAGCTGGAGATCAGCTTCAACACGCTGCAGACGAAACTCCGCATCAGCAACCGGCCTGCGTTTATGCCCTCTGAGGGCAAGATGGTGTCGGTGAGAATTTGACCACAATATACGATACACAAACAAAGTGATACATGTTTACTTGGCTAAGTAATTGGGCACCCAGTGATTTTTGTTTCGTTTTGTTCGTTCGATTTGTTTGTTTCATTCGTTCGTTTTGTTCGTTTCATTCGTTTTGTTTGTTTGTTAGTACGTTTTGTTTGTTTTATTTAGTTTTGTTCATTCCGTTTTGTTAGTTTAATTTGTTCATTTTGTTCGTTTCATTCGTTTCGTTCGTTTGTTTGTTAATTTTGTTTGTTTAGTTTGTTTTATTTAGTTTCGTTCATTTCGTTTCGTTCGTTCGGTTTGTTTTAGTTCGTTCTGTAGGTCCGTCCGTCCGTCCATCCAAACATTCATTCATTCATTCATTCATTCATTCATTCATTCATTCATTCAT
>CAIGQZ010034910.1:3242053-3254874 GCA_903798205.1 Danio tinwini
CACAAAAACCTTAAGAAACGCGCAGCAAATTGGTCACAACACAAACAGCTTAAGAAACGCGTTGAAATTGGTCACAACACAATTAACTGAAGAAACGCGCAGCAATTGGTCACAACACAAACAGCTTAAGAAACGCGTTGAAATTGGTCACAACACAAACAACTTGAGAAACGTGCAGAAATTGGTCACAACACAAACAACTAAAGAAATGTGCAGAAATTGGTCACAACACAAACAACTTAAGAAACGCTCAGCAATTGGTCACAACACAAACAACTGAAGAAATGCTTTTTACAGTGTAGATTGCGTCAAAGCAGCTTAACATAGATGAAGTTCTAGTAAATTAAAACTGCTTTAGTTCAATTGTCACAGTTGATTTTCAATTTAGTTCAGTTCAGTGTAATATAAATGTCACTGCTGATATATACGGGCAACTCCACCAATAAGACTCAGTTCGAAACTTACAGGATTTTTATTATTTTATAGTACAGTGGTATGGTATACATAGGAATATTGATATCATAATAATTTTAAAGTGTTTTGTAGTCATATGAGCATACATTTGGACTTCGGTATTCAAAAGTAAATTGTGTAACTTGTAAATGTAACTTATTCTTATATTCATTTGATCAAAATAAATAACTACAGTAAAAAAAGTAACTACAATAATGATATGAAATAATATACACTATATCTGTTGTTTGTAGACTCTGATAGCTGCTCATGAGCAGTTTAAGGCTACCCTTCCTGAGGCAGATGCAGAGAGACAGGCAATTCTTGGCATTCAGCAGGAAGTCCTGAAGATCTTTCAGAGTTATGGCATCCGTGGAGATCTCACAAACCCCTACAGCACCATAACTGCAGAAGAGATTGCCATCAAATGGGACAAGGTAAAAAGCACTCAGAAATCGATCCTGTTTTATTATTGCAGAGAACGTTTAGAATATTTAAAAACGTATTCTGTTGAAATATTTAGGTGAAGAAGCTGGTGCCCCAGCGTGACAGTGCACTGCAGGAGGAGTTAGCGAGACAGCATGCTAATGAAAGACTCAAACGCCAGTTTGCTGCCCAAGCCAACCTCATCGGACCCTGGATACAGACCAGGATGGAGGTGTGTGTGGCTAAAAATTATTTTACCTGATTGTTTAAACTACTTATTTAAAATGACCTGAACACAATTCTAAAGTTTTTTTTGTGACAACTCAATTGTTTTATATACAGTCCACTTAAATTAGTAAAAACAATTAAGTGAACTTAATTTGTTTTGGGACAACATGAAAGAATTGTGTGGAACCCAGCACTTTTTACAGTGTGTGCCAATGTGATGTATGCAAATGACATATATGTTCATCTATCTATTTGACAGGAAATTGGTCGTTGTTCTATGGCGATGGGTGGGACTCTTGAGGATCAGATGACCCAACTGAAGCAGTATGAGCATGTGATCGTCAGCTACAAATCCAACATAGACCGACTGGAGGGAGATCACCAACTCATTCAGGAGTCACTTATCTTTGACAACAAACATACTAACTACACAATGGAGGTAGACATATTAAACATTCATCATTAATCAAAAAACATTTTGATTAACTTACTGCACTACTGTCTATTAAAGACTGTGGAACAGTTTAAGGAACAGTTTTAGAGCTTAGAGCATGTATCGAATGAATTAAAAACATTGCAGACACCATTTTTTGACTGATAGTACATGGAAAACTATTTGTGATTTAACATTTGATTTGACACTTTTTTCTTTCATCCACAGCATGTTCGCGTTGGCTGGGAGCTCCTATTGACTACAATTGCTCGCACAATTAATGAAATCGAGACTCAAATTTTGACCCGTGATGCAAAAGGAATCAGCCAGGAGCAGATGCATGAGTTCCGGTCCTCTTTCAACCATTTTGATCGGGTGCTGTACTTTGCCTCTGCATACTGTTCTACAACTCACTTCTTGTTGAAAGTTATACTAACTGTTATTAAATCAAGTGAACTAAACTAACCAGTTTTCTATTTTGACTGAGCATTATATTAACATCTCTTAAATTTCTTTTATTTCACTAAGAACAGATTAATTTGATACCTGATTTTGTTATGCCTTCACTTCTTCAGAGGCTTCACAAGGCTAGACTGGTAATTGCTTTTTGATCAAAACAAGTAATTTCCTGGAACACATTTAGTTTGAAATATAAGATCATTGGGGTAACACGGTGGCTCAGTGGTTAACACTCGCTTCCTCGCAGCAAGAAGCTCACTGGTTCTAGTACCAGTTGGGTCAGTTGGCATTTCTGTGTGGAGTTTGCATGTTCTCCCTGTGGTTGTGTGGGTTTCCTCTGGGTGCCCTGGTTTTCCCCAAAGACCAAATACATGCAGTTTAGGTGAATTGAATAAACTATATTAGCCATAGTGTATGAGTTTAAATGAGTGTGTATGGACTTTTCCCAGTGCTGGGTTGCAGCTGGAAGGGCATCTGCTGTGTAAAAAAGCATATGCTGGATAAGTTGGCGGTTCATTCCGCTGTAGCGGCCCCTGATGAAGAAAGGGACTAAGCCAAAGGAAAATGAATGAATGATGTAAAATCATTTGCAATATGTAGTATGCCTTAAAGCTAATTTAAAGGCGCAAGTAGATATTCATGACTAAAATGCACTTAAATTGGTAATAAAGCTAACAAGCTGGCTATATTTTATAATAAAAACTAGTATTGGGCAAAAATAAGTTAGTTTTGACATAAGATGTCAAATAAGACATTTTCTCAAATATATGCATGCATGTGTGTATTTATGAAAACATAATATTCACAGTACACACATATATTATGTTAAAACAAACTTATTTGATTGATCGTAATAAAACGTAAATTCTTTTTAACTGTTATCAATACCACATTAGCGGTTTGTCTGATATTTGGGAAAATGATACTCTTGTTTTTGTAATATTAACTGTCTCATAATGACATTTTGATATCTTGAATTTCAGGGTTTTCTAACTGCATTCTAGCAGTCTTCATCATGGCTCATCATGATTTTTCATGATATTTTCAGCGATGTGCTTAATAATGTCAGCTTATATGTTGTTATAAAATGACAATAAATATCATAGATGATAAATATTGCACAGTTATACAATCACTATTTTTAAATAACTGTTCTGTGCATGTTTTTGTGTGTTGTGGGTACCTGCTCTCAGGAGGAGAGGGGTAAACTCAGGCCTGATGAGTTTAAAGCATGTCTGATCAGTCTTGGGTATTTGGGAAATGACAAACAGGTACTAACCACCAGCATGAGCACTAAACTGTGATCCTAAAAACATAGTTCTTTGTGTAGAATGATAAATATGCAGTCCCTATGTGGCAATAGTTCTGATGTCCTTCTCTTGTGTTTTGTTTTTATGTCTGTGTTTGTGTGTTCATGTGTGTGCTTCTGTGTTAGGTGCTGTCTCTTTCTCTACTATTATTCCCACTCTTGTTCTCTGCCCTTTAACATTTCCCATGCAGAAGAAGAACGGGGGCATGGATTCTGATGACTTTAGGGCCTGTCTGATCTCGATGGGTTATGATCTGGTAGGGCTTTAATTAGGGTTCACTGATTACAGGCTAAAAAACATTTTGGTCTTGTTTTCAGTAAAACATTGAATATTGAGTGCAGATGCAAAAGCCTGTAAGCATTTTTCTCAGGGTGTACTCACACAATGTACAGTTGCCTTGAACTGTACTGAAGCATGCTTGTCCCCCCTCCCCTATCCCCTGATGGCCTGCACTCACGTTGCACCAGAACCTGAGTACGCTTCCGTCATCGATGATGCGCTGGTCAGTTTAACAGAAGAGAAGCGCTCACGCTCAGCACAGTGGAGATTTTTTTAGTTATATAATTTTAATCGTTTGATATGCTGTGACACGCAGTCAAATGTTTCGCCGAATAGATCAGCCACTTTTGACGCCCATAAATAATCATAAAAGTCCTGGTGCTGCAGGTATTAGGAGGTTTGCTGAAGGTGCAGCACTCGTGCAGTGAGTGGTTTGTGTCTTTAATAAACAATGACAGTTTGCATTCATTGAACAGTAAGAATGATTAATAAATCCATATGAACAGTCCCCTAAAAGTCACATCTTGTCTTCAGTTTCGGGCTCAGGCGTGCTTTACACTCACACTGCAAGCATACCGCACCAAACCCCAAGTGAACTGCACTCTGAACTGTGCCTGAACCCGATTCCGAGCACTCACACTTCTCAAACAAACAGGAAAACGCTCCTGGGCACAGTTTGGATAGCATAGTGTGAGTGCGTCCTCAGACTCCTGTGTATAGGTTCAGTAATTTCACTATAATGGCAAACATTATGTTGTTTTTATGGCCTTTCAACTGAAATAACTGAACAAAAACACAGTAGAAAAATGCTAATTTTAGAAGAAAATTCCAGGTTTTTGCATCTGAACTCTTCATGTCATCTTTATAATTGAATCTTCTTTTTTTTTATTTGAACTTTTCTGCCATTAGCCTTTTTAAAGATAAAATCCAATAGAATTTTGTAAGATTTAGGCTTAAATCAAAAAATAAACTATTTTTTTAAGGAAAAATAAACATAATTTAAAATATATAAAAAAATATATTGTAATTAATATATTTTCTGAACACAAACATCTCATTATTTTGCACAGTTACATTTGTCAGAAACATTGTGTTCCAAGATGAAAAGGGCTAGTAAAAAAATAATAGAAGTGTTATTGTTTTGTTTAATTTAGTTCTTTTTCTAAACAGCTAAATAATGACATTATCATTTTTTTAACCACGGTTTACCAAAGACACCTATTAAAATGTCAATCCTTATGTGCACAGTTGTATATACACTAACCAATTTCATTAAAAAAGTTAATTTTTTTTGGTCAAACAGATAAAAAAAGGTCCTCATTATGTTCAAGAACAACACATACACTTAATACACAAATACACTTCATTGAACATGTACACATAGATATCACTATATACTATAGTCAAGTCAAGTCGAGCTTTACTGTCATTCCGCTACATGTGTGGACATACAGAGGAACGAAATGTCAATGTCTCTTAGGACAACGGTGCTACATAAATTAATCATAAATACAAACACAACACTGTACATAAGAGCTATTTAAAAAAAAAACTTATGCATAACTAACATATACTATAAAATACTTAACTATACACATTAGACATGCTGTACAAGTACTTTTACATGAGACTAAACAATGTTGTGCAGGATATTGTGCAAAAGAGGACTTAATGGTGAATATTGTGCAAAAGAGGTATTTAAGGTTTAATATTGTGCAAGAGTTATTTAAGGTTGAAGCAAGCAGTGCAACCATGATTGTGGTACATTCATAGTAAACATTGTTTCCCTTATCGAGTTCTTGTAAGATGGAGTTTAGATAAAGTGTCAGGTGCATAAGACAAAAGAGTGTGGATTTGATTTCAGAGGGGGGTAAATTGACGAGTTGAGGGCTCTAACAGCCTACTGTATATAACTGTAGGCTAACTGTTTTTCTATATAATAACTTTAACTGCTAAAAGCTATTAGTTACTAGTTAATTAGTTACTTATTGGTAACTAATAAAGATCTGGTAACTAATAATAACCTTAACTTTTCAGAATTTGATTGTAGTGCAATAATGTAATAATGCAAAGCTGCTTTGGAACAATAATTGTTGTGAAAAGCGATACATAAATAAATGTGAATTGAATAGACAGATCATGATTGATGTGAAATAATGTTTTACTATAATATAATATAAATATAATTTACATTTTCATATATAAAAGTATTTAGTTTCTCTGAATGTATGCTTGTGTGTGTGTGTGTGTGTGCGTGTGCGTGTGCGTGTGTGTGTGTGTGTTTAGGGAGAGGTGGAGTTTGCTCGGATTATGATGCTGGTTGATCCAAACACTTCAGGCAATGTGTCGTTCCAGTCCTTCATTGATTTTATGACTAGAGAGACAGCAGACACAGACACAGCTGAACAGGTCATCGCTTCCTTCAAGATCCTCGCTGCAGACAAGGTGTGTTCTATACTGTTCACTTAACCCCACAGAGTTTCTCTTCAGAATAGGCTTTTGCGCATGAAAAACTCTTATAAAACCTTTTTTTGTGTGTGTGTTTTGTGCAGCCGTATATTCTGTCAGATGAGCTGAGGCGAGAGCTTCCTCCAGACCAGGCCGAGTATTGCATCAGTCGAATGCCTCCATACTGCGGCCCCGGGGCCCTGCCTGGAGCACTGGACTACACCGCCTTCTCCACCGCCCTTTATGGAGAGAGTGACCTTTAACCCTGTCAACACGTCTGACCTTTTTAATCCCATCCCACTTGCTAACCAAGTAATCTTTTAACCCTTTATATAGCACCAAGAAATGAAAACATGCAAAATAAAGAGAAAAAAGCCCAACTTTTAATCTGTTGATGTATTATGATGAACGGCTGATTTGAAATGTTCGACATCTCTTTATTCTGAATCTAGAAGGGAAATCAAAAGAATGCATTTAAGAAAGAATACAAATAAGTGATGAACTATTTATCTTTAACAATGCATAAAATGGTGGGAATTTTAGACTTTAGGACTTGTCATTCTTAAAGTTGTTAAATTTGGGTTTTGCTTAAATCTGGTTAAACTGAATCCTGGGTTGTCACATTTCCGACTAACCATAATTTTCCCAGGTTTATTTATAAATTTGCTTTTCACAATGTAGAACTTAAATCCAGGGTTAAGGTTGGATATTTGTGTGGTTAGTGATTGAATGAACGCTTCACATGGCTTGTTAACATAAAGTGTAATCTACTAAACTTTTAAAGCAAATTGAGTGGATCTATTTCAACTGCTATTAAGGTTTCCTGAATGGATTTGTTGGAGTGTAATGTGTAAAAAAAGTTTGGTGTCACCATTTGACATTTCCCCCCTCAAATACTGTTGTTTAAACAGTTGAGGGAAGTTTAGTTGACCAGGAATAAAATCAGTTTTTTTACATTTGTAAAGGTCAATAATATTAGCCCCCTTAAATATATATTTGCTAGTATATTTGCAAGATAACTAGTAAAATATTTACTGAAGGCAAAATAAATTGGGGTCACACTTTATTTTGATGGTCCGTTTGTTGAATTTAAGTTACATTGCAACTACATGCCGACTAATTCTCATTAGATTATAAGTAGACTGCTAGGTTGGGGTTAGGGTTAGTGTAAAGTGACCTGTACCTGCAAAGTTTCTTATAGTCAGTTAAATGTCTGTTGAATGTCTGTATCAACAAATATTAAGCAGACAGTCTACTAATACTCAAATGGACCATCAAAATAAAGTGTTACCATAAAATGTATACCATCTCTGTTTGGCAGCAGTTGGGAAATAATTGAAAAATAATACAAATTTTAAAGCAGGGCTAATAATTTTAATACCAATGACTGTTCAAAGCATGAGAATATGTGGCAAATGATTCAATGGTTACTTTGATGAAATTAAATACAAAAGATTATTTTGTATTTTATGCATTTATTGATCTTTTCCCCGAACAAAATCTGTTTTGTGCGTTAATGTTAAACCTACAGTATGTAAGATTTTGCACATTTGAAATATCAGCAAATTGAGAAAGCTTACTCGCTATTCCTTTGTTAGTAAGGCTATTTGCTACTTCCACAGCATGATTATTACCTAAAATCCTTCACCAATAGTGCCTGATTTACATAAACAGTAATGGTTTGTAAAAAAAAAAAACAGAAAAGGTTTTCTTTCATTCTCTATAGTTAGTTACAGGTTTTATATATTGCAATTGCATGTACATCAATTTGATGATGACAATAAAAGTGAAGTAAAAAGTACAAAAAGGATTGTCAAATATGAATAGCAACACCAGATATTATGATAAAATACTAAACTCAGAGTTGCAGAAAGTAGGGGAACTGTTTGGAATGATATATTCTGCACAACACAATGGTTTTCTTGTGTCTGCTGAGACAGCATATATTGTAAACATTCACAATGAAGAGAGGAAAATTCTGTAAATCCTTAGACTAGGGGTGCCCAAACTCAGTCCTGGAGGGCCAGTGTCCTGCAAAGTTTAGTTTCAACCCCAATCAGACATACCTGGGCTAGCTAATCAAGCTCTTACTAGGCTTTCTAGAAACATCCATGAAGGTGTGTTGAGGTAAGTTGGATCTAAAATCTGTAGGACAGAGTTTTAGGCACCCCTGCTTTTTTTTTTCTCCCACTCTAATTTGCAACAGTAATCTGGGATGGATTGTCTTCATTTTTAAATGTTTTTGGGCATTAGTCAGGCAGGCTTTCATGAATACAACGTTTCAGCTGGCCTCTCTGGTTCATTGTTCCTTGATGGAAGGAAAATTTGCTAACACATCAAATCAGTTTTAACAAATAAACTTTATGTTCTAGAAAGATTTGTGAATGTTTGGTGTTGAATTATATGAACAAGAAAATAAAATGTGTTCTACAGTGACATAAATCAAATGACCAAGTCTCTTCTTTTGTTCATGTTTTGAACAGTCTGTAATTAATATTAGCCTGTAAACCAGGGGTGTCCAAACTTTGTCCTGTAGAGTCGGTGTCCTGCATATTTTAGTTTCAACTGCAATTAAACACACCTGAATCAGCTAGTTGAGCTGTTTCCAGGTATACTAGAAACCTACAGGCAGGTGTGTTGAAGAAAGTTGGAGCTAAACTATTCAGAACACCGGCCCTCCAGAACAGAGTTTGGACACCCCTGCTCTACTGTATATGCATAGTACAATATGTTACATAATTTTCCATTTTTTACATGTTTATATGCACATATATGTAATATTGAAAGTTAAATGTTATATTATTTGGGAGATTACACGCAAAGATGTAAGTGCTTATTTAAAATGTGCTGAATTAACACAATTCTTCAGTGTTTTGAGGCCATAACTTAATCGTTTTATGTTCAGTTCACTTAAGTTTGTAAAAACAATTAAGTTAACTTAATAAATTGGTGTTTGGACAACATTAAGGAATTGTGTGAAACCCAGCATTGTATAAAGTGAATGATGTTTGCTGCTTGTTCAAACTACTTTTAAAATATAAAAACTTCACAATTATTGAGTTTTTTTGAGGGACAACTTAATTGTCTTATGTTCAATCTACTTAAATTTGTAAAAAAAATAACAAAAACAATTAAGTTAAATCAATCAATTTGTTTTGGGACAACATGAAGGAATTGTGTGTAACCCAGTTATTTTTTTTACATTGTATTGGCACAACTTTTTTACGTTGTGTACACATTACAGCATTGTTTTTTTTTCTGCTTGTGTTTTCTTTCTATTTTTGTCTCTTTGCTTGCTTGTTTTCTCCATTTGTAACTGACCAAATATGGAGCAGGCCATTCTTTCCCACTTTACCTTTATCAGATGGCAGCACATTATATCATGATGGGTGGTATGGTGGTCTCTCTCTGTCCCGGGATGAGTACAGCACCTGCGGCTGTGTGAATGAAGCTCTTCTCTGCCTGCACACACAGAAAGATCCCTGTACAAACTGCATTCAAATTCTCTGAACATGGATATAGGAGAAGCGGAGGACGAAATCCAGTTTCTGCGAACTGTAAGTAAAATGCAATATATTATAATGCATTCACTGTGCTGTTTCTTTATACCAGACATAGTTAATTACTACTAAGTTTGATTTGTTGTTAGATTAATGCAAATGTACATTAAGTAGCTTCCAGGATATAAATTTTACATTCCAACAGATGCTTTAGAAAAGATTTTTTGAGACACTTGTGTGTGTATATGCAAACATGTTTCCAGCATTTTTGAAGTCGCTCCACGAATATTATTATTGTTATAAATTTTTATTATTTGATGCACTATCATGTGCTCAATTATGCAGTTGCTCACAACATTGTGTATTCTTGTGGATATATATACAGTTACAGTGCAGTGAATTACAGGGAATAACTGTTTAGAATCACATTTGAGAGAGTTGACCCATATCACTTGTCTATTTTTACGGTGTTATCAGTAACAGAGAAACCGGAGAGTGTGTGTGAGCTTCATATCTCCAAAACGAATATAAATGAGACTCTCTGCGCTCTCTCTCTCTCTCTCTCTCTCTCTCTCTCTCTCTCTCTCTCTCTCTCTCTCTCTCTCTCTCTCTCTCTCTCTCTCTCTTTCTCTCTCTTTCTCTCTCTTTCTCTCTCTTTCTCTCTCTCTCTCTCTCTCACACTCACACACACACACACACACACACACTTACAATACACTGTTTCACTTTAGCAAAATCATTTAAAACGGAAAAATCTTTGTTTTTCAAATGGTTTTAATAATAGAAGTGATATATATGTCAGAACGTGTGTATTTCTGAGTCGCTACTGGTCACTGAAACTCCGATGACAAGCTGGAGGTGTTGGAATTCTCCATTCAAAGACTGATATGCTGAGATTCAGTCCATATAAGGCTGCACTGTAACAGTGATACTCTGCTGTTCTACACGCTCTGAAATATGGACTCTAGAATATGAAGGATTTTATTTGTCTATAATTTATTGACAAATGTTATTTAGCTTTTAAATCACAGGTACTAACAATGTGAACGATTAATTGATAGCTTTTATTACTAATTTGTCAGCAGTTTAACGTCTTTTAATGTAACATTTATTCTTCTATATATTTTAATTAGGACAGGTAAGAGTAAGTTGTGTCATTTTTACCAAAAAAGCTTTTATGCTGAACGACAATGTTATTTTTATTTATCTCAAAGTTGGACCTTTGTTTTGTACAAATGTTGTTTTAAACAATAAAGTAGACAGTTTGTTTGCACTTTAATATGATATAAAATAACTTTAAATTTTAGTTTCATGCCAAAATAAGAAACAAAGTATATAGTACATGAATTATTCCTTCCCTTTTATGTCAACATTAATCGCTGATTGTAATTTTAATGAATGTCTTTTTTTGTCACCATTAACCTCATTAACCATCAACCATTAATGAGGTTTTTGTAGTGTTCGCTTGCATGTGCATTTATACCAGGGGTGCCCAAACTTTTTCTTGTGAAGGGCCAAAATCCAAGCTTGATTGAGAGCTGTTGGCCTAAAGTAAATATAGCAAACTGTATTACATTAAAGTTGCCATGGGTAATTTCCTAATTTATTTCATAATATTTTAAAATAAATAGAAAAAAAATACTTCAACCGTATTTAATAATTCTAATTTTTCAAAAATGTATATTATTTTAACAAACTTGTTACAAAAAATTCCATTTATAAAACATTGTAGCTCAATGCCGAATACACTAGTCAGGCTGAAGCTGCCTTTGCCCTGATTTGCACACTGATGTCTTCTGCTTTGTCCCCAATTCGCTGAGTGACAGTATGGAAAATTGTAAAAAATCTGATTCATTTACAACATTTATTTGAAACATTTAATACATTTTTTTGTTGCTCAACAATAAAACAAACAAACAAAAGGTTACATTAAAATAGAAATGAAACTCACTGTTAAAGGCATTTCCCAAATCGTCCCAAACATTTTCCTCTGGCGGGCCAAATCAAAGGATACAAAGGGCCAACTTTGGCCCATGGGCCCTAGATTGGGCGTCTCTGATTTATACAAAGTCTTTGAAAATTGTGCTGCTTTGAATGTTCACTTTCTCAGAAAATGTAATTAAAAATAACTACAAGATGAAGTCTGAAGTATGAATAATCTCAATCTATTCTTTGAGTCTTTCTGACTCTATTTGTTCTGCTTGCATTTTTAAGCTTCAACCAAAACTCTTGTCTTTGAGTTTAACTTATAATTTGCTGTTATAAAGTGATATAATAGCGTTTACTGTGTTCTCTGTTGTTTTGAGTGTACACCTGTAATGTGAATGTGTTTTTCAGAGCGATGAGTTGGTGTTGAGGTGCTGCTCATCAGGCCCTCATCAGCAGAAATTGTGTTTAGCTGCAGAAGGTTTTGGTGAGCGTCTGTGTTTCCTTGAGTCCACCTCCAACTCAAAGGTCAGATGCTCAGTTACTTCATGTTTTCAAAAACTGGCTACTATTTACCATGTTAACAGTCTGAATTATCACACTCTTTGGGTAAAAAAACTCCCAGAAAGGTTTCATGGCATTCGTCTTTGTTTCACAGAATGTTCCAGCAGATCTCTGTGTGTGTGTGTTTGTTCTGGACCGGTGTCTGTCTGTCCGAGCGCTGCAGGAGATGCTGGCCAATCATGAAGATCTTTGTACAGGGGTAGGTAATGTGGAGAAAGATAAGAATTTTTTTTTTTCTGTTCAAATGTATGGGGTCAGTAAGTTAAAATTTTTATTTGTTCATCGAAGGTGTTTTAATTTAACTTAAAGTAAGAGTGAAGATATTTATGAAGTTACAAAATATTTTTCTTTGATTTCCACAATGCAGAACACGTAGATGGAATTGCAGAATCCAGTCATAAAAAGGAGTTCACTGTATAATGGGGTTTCTGTGGTTTTCTGCATTTTTCATTTCATCACATAAACATTGTTATGTTCCCTTAATTCGGTTTAATTCCCTTAATTCGGCCTCCGAAAGAGCCTCCACACACAAAACACACTGTTCTAGTGGAGACATGCTGCTTAAATGCCCACTGCTCTTCTCATCCTCCAATCAGTGAACAGTTCGTCATTGGCAACAAGTGATGGTCTTGATCTAGAGTAGAGCAGAGAAAGAAGAAAGGAAATACAAAACAGAAACAAATACATCCTGAGACGTAACCAATATATTCATCTCCAGAACTGCCATGAGTGTCGCTTCATTACATTTACATTTACATAAAGTCACTTAAGAGATGCTTTCATCCAAAACAACAA
>CAIGQZ010034910.1:3255274-3308351 GCA_903798205.1 Danio tinwini
ATATATATATATATATAAACATGAATTGAATAAATACTCTATTTACTTCTGTTCAGTGTCTGTCTTAGCTCATTAAATCATTTTAACTAATATATTTTTAAACAGTAAAGTAAACACAACCTAAGGTTATTAAATGCTTTAAAAATATTCATGCCAAATGCGACACTGTAAAAAAAAATCCATAATTTTACAGTTTATTTCTGGCAGCTGGGGTGCCAGGAAAAAAAAAAGTTAAATAACGGCTGTTAAATTACAGAAATTTACTGTAAAATAACGAACATTAAATTACATAAATTTCCTTAAATTGAAATTACTGGTAAATTTCTGTAATTCAAGCTTTGTTATTTTACAATAAATTTCTGTAATTTAACAGCCGTTATTTTACCCCAGCTGCTGGAAATAAACCGTAAAATTACTGCATTTTTTTTCAGTGTATAATAAACTAATGTTAGAACCTTAAATGAGTTTTCATTTTTACATTTCAATTTTTTGTAATACAAATTAATCTGTTGGATGTAAATAAACATGGATGTAAATTCAATATTTGAAGAGTTATCACCTCTAGGTGATGTCTTGAATTTCCTTTCTAAATTATTATTTTCCTCAGCCTCCTATGTTTATGTTGAATAAATTCACTTTAAAGGCAGTGAAAATAACCTATTTATTGCCATAAAACGCAAATTACTGAACCTACACAGAGTAGCCTGAAAAAAAAAACTAATTTTAGAAAAATATTTCAGATGGCACTTCTGATGGTTTTGAATTGAACTCTTCATTTTCCCTATTATCTACTGAAAATCATTTCTTTTGTATCCATCTTAAAAACCGCATTTCTGCTGAAGTCTTGTATTATATTTGTCATCTTGGATTGATTGTGAATCACAGGTCATGTGAGAGGAGGTGACACAGTTCGTCTGCTACATGGGCACACAGATGAGTGTTTAACCGTCCCTGCCGTCAAACACAAACGAGACGAGCACAGGTCAGAGAGGTCATCTTAACGATTAGACATAATTTAATGACATTCCTTACATCATATTTCACAATTTCCCCACTGTTCCTTCAGATCTGTCCATTTTGAAGGTGGCTTGGTCTCTCTTCAGGCTCAATCTTTATGGAGGCTTGAGACATTACATGTTGTGTAGGTGTTGCAGTTAGTTGAAAGTACACGTCTATTCATTCTGCATTGGTCAGACTCTATTAGTGATTGTTTATTTGTAGATGGAGTGGTAGTCATATTCACTGGGGTCAACCGTTTCGGCTGCGCCACCTCACAACCGGATCATTCCTGGGACTGACCCACGATCAGGGACTACAGCTGGTGGAAAGAGACAGAGCTGATGTTAAATGTACAGCTTTTGCCTTTCGCGCCTCAAAGGTTTGATAATATCAGATGCAAGAATAAAATAGCCAGATGAACGATATTATTATCCATAATTAGTAATCATCCAGTTTTTTTGTGCATGTGGTGTGATGTTAGCTTTTGATGTTTAAAACAAGTCTTTTTTATGCTGTATTTTTTTAGGAGGAGATCCACAAGAGATCAGACTATGTTAAGAGGAGAGATGGCATGGGTGCACCTGAGATTAAATATGGAGACTCTCTCTGCTTCATTCAGCATGTGGACACTGGACTTTGGCTCTCATATCAGACCACTGACTCTAAGAGGCAGAAGGAAAGCGTGTCACAGAGAAAGGTAAACAAATAGAGTGGTTTATAGGAGAATTTAAGGTCTTTAAATCATCATCGATAATGAGACTTTGCTCTATAGTTTAAATATTTGGAATTAATCAATGTTTGTTTTATAAAAGTCACCAGCATTTATTTAATTAATCACAAATACAGTAAAGCAAGAACACAGGGAAATCTTTTTAGTTTAATATAGTAATATTAACATAAAACATTAATTTGGATACATTTGAAATGCCATTTTCAATACACTCTCTCAACATTAACATTAAAGTTTTTAAACATTCTCCACACATTTCTCATCTACAAATAAATGTCAAACACACAAAAAAAAAACATTAACAAGATATTGTCAAATTCAATAAAATGTTTTACTATGACATCATTGCGAGCAACAACCATTTCGCAATTATACAACAACAAAAGTATTTTAAATACATAAAATTTGATTTTGGCATGATAAAATTACTTGGTTTAGATTTTGTCTTATGTCCACATACCTTATCATTCATTTCACTGTTTGTCTGTTGTATATCAGTGGTTCCCAAATTTTTTATCCCATGATCCCAACAATGCCAGTGACTCGCGATCCCCACTATTTTTGGAAGTGGTTATAATTATACAAACATTACAAGCAATGCCTCACACACACCAATAGGCCTATATAAACATGAGCATACTGACAACCCAAAACACAACCCAAAATCTAACAACCATATCATTTAATATATATATACAGTTGAAGTCAGAATTATTAGCCCCTCTTTGAATTTTTTTTATATGTCCCAAATGATGTTTAACAGAGCAAGGACATTTTCACAGTATGTCCGGTAATATTTTTTTCTTCTGGAGAAAGTATTATTTGTTTTATTTTGGCAGGAATAAAAGGGTCAAAATGATTAGCCCCTTTAAGCTATATTTTTACAGAACAAACCATCCTTAAACAATCACTTGCCTATTTACCCTAATCTGCCTTATTAACCTAATTAACCTAGTTAAGCCTTTAAATGTCACTTTAAGCTGTATAGAAGTGTCTTGAAAAATATCTGGTAAAATTTTATTTACTGTCATCATGGCAAAGATAAAAAAAATCAGTTATTAGAAATGAGTTAATAAAACCATTATGTTTAGAAATGTGTTGAAAAAATCTTGTGTCTGTTAAACAGAAATTGGGGAAAAAATAAACAGGGGGGCTAATAATTTAAGAGGGTTAATAATTCTGATTTCAACTGTATATTTATTATTATTATTATTATTATTATTATTATTATTATTATTATTATTATTATTATTATTTTATTTATTTATTTATTTATTTTTTATATTAACCTCACCTAATGAGGCTGATGGACACAATGATTAGGTTACATCTAAACCTTTTTCTTGGCTTAATTTTGAAGATCGCCCTCCATTTTCAGTCGTAGCCTGTATTTATTTTAAATGTTTTTGAATGCCATAAAGGTGTCAGAAAGTGTAGGCTGGTGCCATAAATTCAATCTGCTGCAACTAATGTTGTTGCTGTGTCGTTAATCTAACATAAAAAACCTCAGGGATTGCAATCCAATGGAAAAAAAATCTAAATAAATCGGAAGGCTGATGGCTTTTAATTTTCATGTGGATTACCCTGTAGTTATGGATTAACAATGGTCATTTTAACAGTTTATAAAAGTTTATTAGATTTTTATAAAACCTTGCTCAATGAGCATGAGCAAATGGGTTGTGGTTTCATAATGTCGAATTGCAATTAGTTTTGATTTCACATGACTTTTCATGGCTCAACACTAAGGATTTACCACATTTTTCTCTAGCCACACCAAAAATAAATACATAAAAAATAAATAATTCTTAGCAAAATATAACTGTAAGCAAAAGAAAGCAGGTGATAAACATCCCATGTGCGATAATAAAATAATGATTAAGTGCACACAGTTAACGTTAGGCCCATTAATAATCTGTTTAAAGAATGGTTCATGTGGAAGCAACCACTGCTGCTTAAAAAAGACATGTTTTGCAGGAATAAAACATGAAAACTGTGTAAAATAGCATTACCAGTAATTGCGACAGTTACTGATAATTACATCGTACAACTAAACATTCTTCATCGTTTTTGAATACCTCTGTTTACTTAACTGTTAAAACATATTCAAATTCATACACTTGTTTTCAAGGAAATCAGTTGTTCCAAGACAAAAAAAAACTTGTCTTGGAACCTTCGTCGATTGTAGACGAAAGGCAGAAATTGATATTTTAATGAATGTATATTGATTAATGTAGACAGCCTTAGGTAATGCCTTCTGTATGAAATAAATACTGCTTCAAATGCATATTGTCCTCATCACAGGCTGTTCTTCAAGCAGAAGGTCACATGGATGATGGCATCACTTTGTCCCGCTCTCAGAGCGAGGAGTCACAAGCTGCGTGTCTCATTCGAAGCTCCGTCCTTCTCTTCTCACAATTCATTAGGTAAATGTAGAAAACAATGCATTGGTGGAAGACCATTTAAATGTATTTAAAGAGACATTATGTACAGTACTTCACATAAAAAAAACTGTCTACGTAATCAATTTTTGGGGAGGTCCACAGTGTATTTTTAAGGCTTGGTTGTGTTTATAAGATGCAAAGCAATGTGTGCTCATGCTTCAATTGTAGAAAATCACATTATTTTTTATATATCTTTCTTTGATTATATACAGCTACTCTGCTAACATGAAAACAAATGTCATATATTCTAGTTTCTCCAAAAGGCCCGCCCTCAAAAGGCTTTGATTGGTCAACTAACACAATGTTCTGTGACTCGTGAATCGCCTCCACATCACTAGTAAAGCTTCACGCCTCCACAAGCACGCACTTTGCCACTGCTGTGTAAATAGTGTCAGTCAGAGTAGCTATTAGCAGTATCAGTTTGATCCTTAATCAGACAGAAAATGAAAAGGATTTTGCATGCCTGCTCTCTAAAATAAAATCTGACAAGTGTCTGTAACGAGTAAAAATAGGGCATAGCTTTTAAGAGAGAAACGCCATTTTATGTATTTATGTGTGAACAGTCTGTAGTACTGTAACACGAGAATTGCATGTATGCGGGACCGATGTTTATTTTTATTTGTTTCTGATGCTTTAATTAAGTTATTTTTCTGTAATATACAGTGACGCTGTTGACAGGAGAATAAAGCTCAAGATGTGGAATGCGAACCGTGTGAGCTTTGATAGATTTTTTCTGCTGCAACACGAGTTAGACGAGCTATGCTGTATTTTTTTTTACCTACTGTAACTTAACGTGTTACATGTCTTTCAGATATATTCAAAATAAGCATGTGTAAGTAATATGAAACGTTCACATATCTTTTTCATTATTTGAGATGTAGAACGCAGGGAAAGTGGCCGCTTAGAGAGACACTGTAGCCCTGGTGAAGATTGTGGGTGTTTACAGTGGTTTGACTGATAAATATGAATTTTGTAGCTAAATTGTTAGCGGTGCCAAACACCATTTACCGTTGTTTACATTCTTGTTTACATTCTTGCTACAACATACCACTAATGCTAGACACTATGCATGTAATAGATCAATTTTAACAAATAAAAACACTTACAGGTTGTGTCTCACAATCCTCAGCTTCTGCTTGTTGGAGCTGCTCCTTTGAGGAGTTTTTAGCCGAATCCAGCACTGAACTGAGCGAGATTCTGGAAGCTGTTCTTTGTCAAATGCTAGCTATATTTTTTTTATAATGTTCTGAAACATAATTAAAATTAAACTGTAAGCACTTCTGTCTTTGTGCCATGTCCTTTGGAAGCCCAAATACAGAAACAGAAGAAGCTCTGTGGTAATAGCAGCGTTTAGATAGCATTTTAGCTTTCTCCGCTATAACAGCGCCTCTGGCCACCCCAGAATGTATGCGCATGGTGAATGCACGTAACCTAAAGGGTTTATAATTTCATTAACCAGGATGTATTTTTTTGTAGTCCCCAGACATTGTTTGCTGTTGGCTTTGCTAAGCTATCTCTGTAAAAGCCAATGTCTCCCTTTGCATTGAACTTTGAACATCTTACATTCAGAGATGCTGTTTATGATTAATTTGTGAATTAGATTGAAAGAGTGTTGTTATTATAGATATTTTAAATGGGAGATGGTTTGGTCTTTAGCCAATAATCTCTCAGTCTGTAATAGGGCTAGAGTTGTTCATCTTAGGATCCTACACAGAATACACATTACACCTCATTCAAGACATAAACACAAACTCTCTTTCCTAAAATGTAAATCCAATATAGGAGATTATATTCATTGGATATTAGAGTGTCATGTGATCCAGGCTTACTGGTGCGGAATTATAGCTCAACAATGTCTTAGGTCTAGTCGTAGATATGGACCTTCTGTCTCTTCTCATGGGTTTTCCTTGCAAGTTTATTAGTAACAAGCATAAACAACATTTGTTCTACCTATTAACTTTTGCTGCTAGGAAGAACTTAATAATGTCACAGATCTGTGATAAACCCCTTCCATAAACGGATGGCATGTGATTATTAGAGAGACTAGCGGGTCTCATTTACTCTACAACTGACACTTTTATTCGCATTTAGACACAATGTCTGAAAAGTATAAATGCCTCTGTGTGTGATATCTTGTATTTGTAATGACGTAATGTTTCCAGTTGTATGCATTTGTCTTTTATTCCCACCCTATTTTCTATTGGTCTTGCTGTACTGTTTTGCTTGTGGTGCAATGCTCTATGGCTATTACCACATGCAAACTTCAGTGTCAGGCATTTCATGTTAATGTGCTTGTAGATTTGTTTCATGTTTTTTTTAAATAAAAGCAAAAGAAAAAAGATTTTCAGAAAAAGATACAGATTTTTATAGACAACCTAAGTAAGGAAAAGTCAGGGTCTCATATTTTATATTTTGTTATGATCATTTTTTTATATGTATAATTTTATAAGGCCTAATGGGTTCAAAAAATTATGTTTTATAATTTCTTTTTCATTTTCGCTTTTCTAAAGAGGACTAGATGATGTCACCCAGAAAGAAAACATCACCAATTTCAATCTTCCAATTGAGATGATCCGTCTAGCCCTTCAAGATTTGCTTGGTTATTTTTATTGTCCTGAAATGGGGCAAGACCACAAGGGCAGACAGAAAGACATTGGAGCACTGAAGAACAGACAAAATCTCTTCCAAGATGAGGTAATAACCTCAACACTAAAAAACATATCGCATGTCAAGCCTAATGCCATATTAATATTTTAATTATTTCCTTTATATATTCTCCTTATAATTATATTTATTCCTTGTGGCTGCTTCAGGGTATAATCACTCTGCTGCTGGACTGCATAGACCACCTGCATGTGTACAACAGTGCGGCTCATTTTGCAGAGGCTGCTGGGAAAGCAGCAGGAGAGTCTTGGGAAAGGATCTTGAACGCTTTTTATGAACTATTAGGTATATGATGAGTTATATGTCTATATATGTATATTACAGTTGTGCTTTAATTTACACACTTTTTATTGTTCCTACAGCTGCTCTTATCAGGGGTAATCGGAATAATTGTGCCCAGTTTTCTGGCTCTTTGGACTGGCTGGTCAGCAGGCTGGAGAGGCTAGAGGTTTCCTCCGGTAAATGTCCTACAGAATTATTTCTTATATATATTTATACATATTTGACTTTTCATTTGTTACTTGTTTAATTTTTTGTCTTTTTAGGAATACTGGAAGTGTTATATTGCGTGTTGGTGGAAAGTCCTGAAGCTTTGAACATTATCAAGGAAAGTCACATTAAAACTATCATCTCGCTTCTGGACAAACATGGAAGAAACCATAAGGTAAGCATATACTGTACAGTATGTACCTTTTGAAGATTTGTATTCTGTTTTGGTTTCTTTGAAACAATTTTTGAAAGTATTTTACTATATGCCAACCAATACATTTATTTGGTCAAGAGACAGCATAACTGTAATATTTAAAAATATTATAATGGGCATTGTTTATTTTCATACAGGCAAAAAATGACTTTTGCTGCTTGTTCAAACTGCTTATTTAAAGGTGCTGTATGTAAGTTTTTGACTCTTCTAAAGCATAAAAATACCATAATATGTGTGCAGATATTAAAGAAACATCCCAAGTGAACATACTTGTTTAACTGAAAAACAATGCTGAAGTCTGATATTCTGCTTTGAAAATGTTTTTTTCCGTGCCGGAAAGCTGTCTTTGTTTAGGTAAAGTTAACCTGCACAATGCCAGTTTAGCCAATTATAATTCAGCACCCTGGGTTGCCTTGTTGGAAAACAGCGTATTTCATTCATTCATCCAGAAAGACTCTAAAAGCATGTGTCCGTTACCGAAAATGGACAGTATCAGACATCGAAATGAGACAGATTCAGTTCCACATGAGGTTATTAATTAGCAAATGATATAAATATTAAGAAAGTAAACATTAGGTGAGCAGGTTACATCATAACAGTGTGTCCTAACAACGCGCTTTGTGTCGAGATACGCAGTAATGAGCAGTTTGGCTGTTTGCACCAGACAAAACATGACAGAAATGTAATACAGCCATTCAGAAGCACAGAATATGCACTCACTCACGAAATGGTAAGGTTTAGAATCTATTCAAACTCGCATTGTTAGCATTTAGCACTGAATAAAGCACACAAGGTTTACCTGAGGTGATCACTGTCGTAGGTTTCACATGTTCAGCTGTGAGAAATAGAAGCCGTTTCTAATATATCAATTTGAGGTGTTGGTTAGAACCAAAACTCCTTTTAATATGGAAAATATTCCCTCTATCGCGTCGTTGCTTTTTATTTAGAACACAGTTTAAAACACTCGCTCCTGTACTCAATCTGGCATCCCTCGTTTGTGTCTATTTTGATCCTGGAGTGCAATACCTAGTTCAACCACTGGGTGTCAAACTTACATACTGCACCTTTAAATGAGCTTTTGAGTTTTTGGGGGGACAACTTAATTGTTTTATGTTTAATCCACTTAAATTTGTGACGTTAACTTAATTTGTGTTGGGACAACATGAATGAATTGTGTGGAACCCTATATGTTTGCAATGTACACTCTTTTGTTGCTTGTTCAAATAACTTATTTAAAATAAGCTGAAACAACCCAATTTTGAGTTTGTTTGGGACAACTTAATTGTTTTATGTTCAATCCACTCAAATTTGTAAAAAACAAACTAGTAAGTAAACTGAATTCAGTCATGTTATCCCAACACAAATCAATTGTGTGGAACCCAGCATTTTTTACAATGTATATATATCATTTAAGTGCTTTCTGACTTCATTTTTAAACAGACCCTAATGATTGTGATCAGAATTGTCTGGATTTGATGACTTTCAGCATGTGTTTATGTGTTGATTTCATTTGCAGATATTAGACGTGTTGTGTTCACTCTGTGTCTGTCATGGGATGGCTGTCCGCTCTAATCAGCATTTGATATGTGACGCACTGCTGCCTGAAAGAGACCTGCTGCTACAGACAAGACTGATTAACCAAGTTTCCAGGTGACCTATTATCAAAACACCCAACTCCTTCACCACAAAATCATTATAAAGGCTCAATTACAGCATTTTATCAAACCTAAACATTTATTTAGTTTGCTATTATATACACTACAAGTATCATTGCTAATAATGTCTGTTGTCTGTTTAGTGTACGTCCAAACATCTTTCTGTGTACAAGAGATGACTGCGCCCAGTACAAGAAGTGGTATTTTGAGGTTGTAGTTGAGAAAGCGGAGCCGTTTGTGACTGCAGAGCCTACTCATTTGCGAGTGGGATGGGCCAGCACTGAAGGGTATCATCCTTCACCCACTGGGGGTCATGACTGGGGGTCTAACGGTGTTGGAGATGACCTCTGCTCTTATGGCTTTGATGGACTTCAGCTTTGGACAGGTTGCAATTTTATTTTGTTTACTAAGAACCTATAAGAACATTCAGAAGTTTCTTTTTTGCATTACTTGTTTTTGAATAAAAGGTTTTTTACAGATATTCATTGTTTGTTGTGTTGGTTTTTAGGAGGTGTAGGCCGCCGAGTTAGCTCACCCAATCAGCATTTGCTAAGGGAAGATGATGTCATTAGTTGTTGTCTTGATCTCAGTGCAACCTGCATCTCTTTCCGGGTCAATGGACAGCCAGTTCAAGGCATGCTGGAGAACTTCTGCGTGGATGGACTACTGTTTCCAGTGGTCAGCTTCTCTGCTGGAGTGCAGTGAGTTATCTTTAGATGGATTTTTATTTTGCAAGTTGATTTTTGCAAGTGCTGTTTTTTTGCTATGATGACCAGATTTCTGGGACATTTTCTAGTTCAGTGGTCAAAATATATTTCATGATTTAATTGTGTATATTTTAATTGTTAACTAAAACATTAAATTGGGAAACATTCTGGAAGTTTGTCATTGCAACATCTTCTGAAATATCAAATAATCAAATTGATCCAGATCCTAAAATTTGAATAGGTGGTATCAGTTTACTTCAATTGACTCACCACAACAGCTATTTTATTTTGCTTACAAGCACTGCAGCTAAAAAAATCTACTCTTCAAAAATTAAGAAAAAAACACTGGATCAATGAGCTTGTATCTTATAGAACCCCTGAGAAAATACTGAATTCTGTCAGACATAAGCCCGCAGACTATATGGGGCCCTTTACTTGACACATTACCTCTGTTAGACTTTAATAATTGATTATTTCCTATTATTATTGCTACTTTTGCTAGAGGAAACCCATGTAGATATGGGGAAAACATGCAAACTCCACACAGAAAATGCCATCTGATCCAGCTGAGATTCAAACCAGTGACATTCTTGCTTTTAGGCAACCATGCCAACAACTTAGCCACCTGTTCACCCTACAGTTTCCCGCAATTAGTTAAACAATGAAAAATATGTTATGAATGTCCTCAATTCAATCTCACCAAATCAGTATTTTGACCTCCACATCCTAACATAGACGCCTGTTTTTATTTTCTATCAGGGTGCGCATGCTGTTTGGAGGTCGACAGGGGGAGTTCAGGTTTCTTCCTCCTGCTGGATTCTCTCCATGTGCTGAAGCTCTTCTCCCCAAAACACGGTGCAAGCTGGAGCTGTGTCACGAACTCACTCGTAATCACACTGAGACTCAGCGTGACCTCTTAGGCCCTGTGGTACCTATTAGCCCAGTGACCTTCACACCCGTTCCAGTGGATTCCAGCCAAGTACTTATTCAATTTTAATTACACTGTGATTAATTTAAATGTAGCATCAGTGCAGTACAGTTGTTTAAAGAAATCTGTTTTGGATCAGCTTTTCTCACACATCTGTACTCAACTATTTATCTTGTCAGGTTGAATATCCTCCACAGCTGGAGCAGATCAGAGAACAATTAGCTGAAAACCTCCACGAGCTCTGGCTTATTGACAAAATAGAGCAGGGCTGGACCTACGGACCTGTAAGTATAGGGAGTTTTTACACTTAAATAGTTTTTTCAGAAACCTTCACGTTTGATTCTTTTAAGCATATATGAATCGCTTTAGAGTAGTTGGTTCTAGGGAAAAGAAATTCAGACCCAAAGCATCAACAAACCAAGTCGTTTCAAAATGACTATATTGCTGATCTGCTTCTGATGTGACCAGGTGTCCGTTCTTCATACGTGGATTACTCAGTTAGCTGGATTTCGTTATTGATAATTTGACACGATCGTTTTTCGTTCTTCAAAACTGATCTGAGAGTTGTTGTCATAGCAACAGGTCTGGTAGCTCAAACCTGCTGGGGAGCAGGCTTATTTCATATAAACGGGATTAGATCGGGTCTTTCAACCAAATGGAATCAGTCTGTACCGTGCTGACATTTTACTTACTGTAGTAGTTGTTCACACTTGGGAAAATAGTAAATAGTTATATATATCTATATATATTTTTTTATTATATTATTATTATTATTATTTAAATTTTAAAAGTAGTTTGAAAAATATATAAATTAAACTTATACAACCTGCACTGCGAAATAAAAGTACAAAGACCGTCACGGGGTAGTTCCTCTTAAAGGGTTCAAAGAGAACATTTATTAATATGGACTTTTTAGACACAAACACGTACTATTGTAAGGTGCCAGCTTTAGTACAATTTGTGTATAATAATAGACATGCACTTTATTCAACAGTTTTTTTAAGGAATAATAATTTATGCAGTCATGCACATGTTTTGACAGCTAATATGAATGTGATTTGAAGCTTTTACCAATGATGCAAAATTAATTTAAACAGCCAGTTATTCCTTACGTTGATTAAGAAATTTGAATAGGCCTACCTTACTGAAAAATCCAGCTTAAACCAGCCTAAGCTGGTTGGCTGGTTTTAGCTGGTGGACCAGGCTGGTTTTAGATGGATTTTGGCCATTTCCAGGCTGGTTTCCAGCCATTTCCAGCCTAGTCTTAGCTGGTCAGGCTGGTAGTTGACCAGCTAAAACCAGCTTGACCAGCCAAATCCAGCTATGTCCAGCTTAAACCAGGCTGGTCAAGCTGGTTTTAGCTATTTTAAGCAGCTCATTTTCCAGCCTGACCAGTTAAGACCAGGTTGGAAATGGCTGGAAACCATCCTGGAAATGGCCAAAACCCCTCCAAAACCAGGCTGGTCGACCAGCTAAATCCAGCCAACCAGCTTAGGCTGGTTTAAGCTGGGTTTTTCAGCATGGTAGGCTACTATAATAAAGAAAATCCGCTTTAAATGTAAAATTAAATAAATTGCTAAATACTCTTGAGTCTTGACACATGAAAATGTAAAGCCTGTAGCCCACAAAAAAGGTGGAAAGTTATTGCATATCATATTTAGCAAACCGATTACTACGAATTTTATGTAATTTTGCTTACATGGATAATTGAATATTAATCAGATGATCTCATTACGCTGCTGTGCCATCAGCCAATCGTTGCATTGCTGATCATGCAATGATTTCCTGATCCATACCTGATTTCGAGCATTGATAGACCTGTCCTTCACAACACACGCAGCAATCTCAGATCAGTTCATCCAGACATTTTAATCTGATTCGCGAACTTGTTTGAAGAACCAAATTAGCCATTCTCTTGTAAAAATCAACTGAAACAAGAAGATAATAAAGAATAAATTGAAGAATTGCACATTTAAGTCCTTGATCTACAGGTCTTAGTTAACATCCTTTAAGTAAGAAAGATGCATTGCTTTTTCTAGGTTAAAGATGAAGGCAAAAAAGTACATTCATGCCTAGTTGAGTTCTCCAAACTCCCAGATCAAGAGCGAATTCACAACCTTCAGTCATCTGAGGACATCCTCAGGTATAAATCATTTCACTGTAAGTAATAAACTGTTAATTAGCTGCTGATTTAACTATTTTTCTCTTGGTGTCATGGAAGAACTCTTCTGGCTTTTGGGGTTCATATTGGACTCTCTGATGAACATGCAGAGGAGAATGTGAAATATGTTCGCCTTTCAAATAAGTATATAATATTTCCTTTAATGTTAACAAAAATTGCACAACTGTACATTACAAAGTGTTGCTAAAGTGTTTAATGACCCCCTATTTTATCACCTGTCCAGGTATGAGCTATGGAATGGATATAAACCAGCCCCTGTGGATCAGTCCCGGGTTGTGCTAACAGCTGCTCAGGAAGAGCTGGTGGAAAATCTGGCTGAAAATGAACACAACATCTGGGCCAAAGAGCGTATCAGGCAGGGCTGGAGCTATGGCCCACAGCAGGTGAAGATTAAAGCAATGCTAGTTGTTTAATTAAAGTATTGCTTTTTGCATTTTAAACTTCATAATTTTTTTTTCGGCTTAGTCCCTTTATTAATCACATTTTTTTAAATTGAAAGAAATATTTAAACCTTTGTTTTTGTTGACCAAAATTATAAATAATTATTTAAATAATTTAAAAATAAATCTATAGATTTAAAACATACACTTAAATTTTAATTAAAAAAATACTAAAACTAAATTAAATAGAATTAAGTATTTAAATTTTTTATCTAAAACTAAAAGTAACATATAAAATCTTTTTTTGATAACTGATATTCATTCATTCCATCATTTATTCATTCATTTTCCTTCAGCTTAGTCCCTTTATTCATCAGAGGTCGCCACAGCGGAATGAACCGCCAACTAGGCAGGAGCAGCAGCTCGTTTACATTTAATGAAATGCACAAAAATATAGTGTTTTTTTTGCTTCCACCCAAAACAGACTCATTCTGGGGACACCTGAGGCTTTTATTAAATCTTGCAAATAGGGCATAACAGCACCCCTTCAGAACAATATTGATGTGATCTTTGTCATCACTGGAATGCAAATACCGAATTAGACCACATGACCACCTGTAGCACTTGCAAACTGGATTTCTCCAACTTGGATTTTTTTTTCTTTTTTTTGTCTCATTGTGTATGAGGCAGGTTTAATCAGTTTAAAAGCTACTAAATGTATATGCCTATGTTTTAGGATGTAAAGTTTAAGAGAAGTACCCAACTAGTGCCATTTTATCTGCTGGATGAGAGGCACAAACAGGCTGGTAGAGATGCCATGAGAGATGCACTGGGCACCCTTCTTGGGTTTGGATACACTGTGGAACCGCTGGAACAAGAGCATGGTGGGAAAATTATCTCTTTTTGCAGTATAGTCTGTAGAAGGCACATTTGGACAACTGTTTACATTTTAAAATTAAACTTTAAAGTTCACTTTACTCAAAAATGGATTTTAAATGTAATCTTACATTTGCAAAATACTACAATTAAAACATGCTGAGTCAGTAATATAAAAATAAATTGTGTTTTTATTCTGCAAGGATAAAATATGTTGGTCAAATGTGAAGTAAAAACCAAGCTAAACTGTTATTTTGAACTTCCTGTTTACTGAGAATTATGGTTCTTTTGAAAATATTAATCTGAACCAGTAAGTAATAGTAAGGAATGATTCTTAAGTACCAAATCATCATATAAGAACATTTTCTGAAGGATCATGTGACACTAATGGTTGGAATGTTAAAAAAATAAAAGTAAATATGTTTGCTTTTCCCCTCCATAGCATCAAGTAGCAATGTTAAGTCTGTGACTGCAGAGAGATTTCGTATTTTCCGTCTGGAGCAGCTCTTTGCGGTGCATTCTGGTAAATGGTACTTTGAGTTTGAGGCTGTAACTGATGGAGAGATGAGAATTGGCTGGGCTCGACCTGGATGTAAACCTGATGTGGATCTCGGGTCAGATGATCAGGCCTTCGTGTTTGATGGCTCCAAGGTGTTGCATTTATTTTATCAAATCAAATTGTGCTAAAATAATATACTAAGTATGAGTTACAGTACCATGTAACACAAAAAAATACATAATGTAACTTACTATTGTTTATGTTGGTAACACTTTTATTTTGATGGTCCCTATTGCACATTTTGTTGACTAAAAGTTGCATTGCAACTATATGCCAATTACTTCTCATTTGAGTATTAGTAGACTGTCTGCTTATATCTGTTGATACTGCTCCTTCAGCAGACATTTAACTGACTATAAGAAACTTTGCAAGTACATGTCAACTTACACTAGCCCTAACCCCAACTTAACTGTCTACTTATAATCTATTGAGAATTAGTTGGCATGTACAGTAGATGCAATGTAACTTAAATTCAACAAAATGCATTAAAGGGACCATCAAAATAAAGTGATACCTTTATGTTTTAGGGGCAGTGGTGGCATGGTGGGGCAGAGCGATTGGGTGGCTGCTGGAAGCGAGGGGATGTGATTGGCTGTTTGTTGGATCTGACAACTGACACTATGATGATCACTCTTAATGGAGAGCTACTGTTAAACAGTCATGGTTCTGAATTTGCTGTGAAAGGCTTTATTAAATCGGATGGTAAACTCTCTGTGATTGTTTCCATTTCAGTCAATACTATACAGGAAAATCTTTCTGCTATGTACTATTCATATGTTTCGTGTCTTCTTCTTGAATTCTAGGTTTTCTGCCTGTTTGTTGTATAGGTGTTAACCAAGTGGGTCGTTTGAATTTGGGTTGCCAGATTGAGTCACTGAAATATTTCAATGTTTGTGGCCTACAAGAGGGATATCAGCCCTTTGGTTTGAACATGAGTAAAGATCTACCACTGTGGATGAGCTGGAGAGAGCCTTTGTTCATTTCTATACAAGAAGACCATCCTAACATACAGGTTAGTTCATTTGTAGATTAAATAAGGAGATTGATAAATGGAGAACTTGTTTTTATTTTATTTTATATTAAAAATGTGTCTTGGAATAGGCCTATTTAATATATATATATATATATATATATATATATATATATATATATATATATTATAAACTATTTTTTAATATAATGTTGAATAATATATATAGTTAAAATAATATTTAACAATTAGTTATATTTCAGATATATAAAATTGATTCTTTTTGTTTTTTTAAACTGATATATAATTTGTAACTAACAAGAAAAAATCAAGTATTATTTTATGAAAGGGGCGACATGGTGGTGCAGTGGGTAAGGCTGTCGCCTCATAGCAAGAAGGTCGCTGGTTTGCTGGTAACCCTCAATTATTTCATGCTCCTTTACTGTTTTCAATGCTCTTAAAATTTTTATCCAGGTGGTCCGCGTTGATGGAACTTTCAACAACATCCCATGTCTAAAAGTAACTAAGAGGATTTTTGAACATGAAGAAAGGGGCTTGGGCAATGTTGGATTTTACCGTCTCAGCATGCCGATAGAGTGTGCACAGGTTTTCTGTGGCCCCGGTGATGTTTCTGTGCCTCCTAGCAGCGCTGCGCTCTGTCATCTCAGACATCCAGAGGACGGAGAAGCTGATTCTGACTTTGAGCTGCTAATGAAAGCTCACAAATATGCAGGATCCAGAGATGAACTCAATAATCACAAAGACCACAGTCAAGAGAAGCCATCCAGACTCAAACAGCGGTGAGTTAAAGGAACAATTCACCTAAAAAATCTACATTTACTCACCCTTAAGGGGTTGGAAACATTCATAAGTTGCTTTTTGTCTGTTGACTTTCATTGTGGGAATTAAAATACTATGGAAGTCAATGGTTACTAGATTTCAACATTCTTCAAAACACCTTTTTTGTGTTTAACAAAAATAAATAAACTAAAATAGCTTTGGAAAAAGTATTAATAATTCTCATTTTTGGGTGAACTAACCCTTTGATATAATATCCTCTTGTTCAGCTTTGATATAATATCCTCTTGTTCAGCTTGAACACCAGACCCATTGGCCAGCTATTGACTTGAAGTGCCTTTATTAAACATGTGCATGAATTCTTGGCTGTAGGTTTATGCTGAAGAAAAAAACAGAGTTAAACACCAGCCACTCATCAGCACGTCTGCTGGAGGAAGTTCTGGCCATCGAGAAAGATGAGGAAAACCGCCTTGTTCATTGCACTACGGTAATCAATAATTAGGTTCTTATTGATCTGTTTGTTGCTGGATCTCTGCATGAAAACTTTGATACAAGTAGTACTGAGTTTGTCATTATTTTGTCTTTCTCGTTGCAGTATTATTACTCTGTGAGAATCCCCTACAGTCAGGAACCCTGTTGTGTTTGGGTTGGCTGGGTGACCCCTAAATTCAGCCATCATGATGTGAGCTTTGACCTAGACAGCATTTGCACCGTCACAGTCACTCTTGGGGATGAATGGGGCAAAGTTCATGAGAGGTAAGACTTGAGTGTCTTGTGTATGTGTGTGAAAAAGTGTCTTGGGCACACAAATATATACACTATTTATTTATTTGTTTATTTAATTAAATTATTTATTTATTTATATTTTATCATAAAATTATTTTGATAAATGATGTGCTGGAATAAATTTCTAAACATGTTATGCCAAACAAAATATTTTATACTTTACTAATAAATTTAAATATATATATATATTAAGTAAAGTGTAAAAGTTTACAAAGTTATATATGTATATTTTATTTTTTGTTTATTAAAATATTTTTTATTATTGAATTAAATATAGAAAATCACATTTACATACATTATTTGTTTATTTGTAATTATAAAATTATATTAACATAGATTGTTCTGGAATAAAAAGTCAAAATATGTCACACCACAGTTGACACACTTAAACTATGCATCATACTGTACTATTAAATTGAACTATATATGATGTTAAATTGAACTATATATGATGTTAACTATATGTGATGTTAACAAAATTCATTCATTTTCTTGTCGGCTTAGTCCCTTTATTAATCTGGGGTCGCTACAGCTGAATGAACCGCCAACCAATTCAGCACGATTTTACGCAGCAGATGCCCTTCCAGCCGCAACCCATCTCTGGGAAACATCCACACATACACTACGGACAATTTAGCCTACCCAATTCACCTGTACCGCATGTCTTTGGACTGTATTATATTATAAATATATAACCAGAGCACCCGGAGGAAACCTACGCGAACGCAGGGAGAACATGCAAACTCCACACAGAAACGCCAACTGACCCAGCCCAGTGGAGGCTTGAACCTGCAACCCATTGACGTTCTTGCTGTAAGGCGACAGCACTACCTACTGCGCCACTGCGTCGCCTAACATGTATATGCAGATTTCTTAATTGATTTTTTAAAATTAATTTCTTAGTTGTATTATTTCAGATAATAAAAGTTGAATTAAAATCTAAAAACTTTTTGAACTAAATAAAAACTTTTTAAACTAAATAAAATAAATATTTATGAGTAAAATATAAACAATAAAGTTAAATTTACTTAAAATAAAATAGCTTCAGTATAAGGACATATTTACCCCAGAAACTAATCAAATTGCCAGAAACGCATAAAATGGAAATGTACAAATATGCTCTGCATAATCATAATCATAATCAATAAATAATATTGTAATGGCATGTATAATGTAATTAATCAATGGACTGTATGTATTTGTTAGCATGAAGCGCAGCAGCTGTTACATGGTGTGTGCAGCAGAGGGCAGTAGTTTATCCCACAGTCGCAGCAGCAGTGGACTGGAGATTGGATGTCTGGTCGACACAGCCACAGGCCTTCTGACATTCACTGCCAACGGCAAGGAGATCTCTACATACTATCAGGTAAACATTCAGTTGAGACTCAGAAGTAGGGATACAGATGGTCAGATATATAGTTGTATATATTTTATTGCACCATTAAGGTTATTCATTGGTGTGTTAACATAATCGTTACATAATGACTTGAAAATATAAGATGTGCAGTCATGATTTTAGCCATAAACAAACAATTTATAGCCTACATTCTTTATTCGATAAAATTCCCCTCATTCATTTTCCTTGGTAAGACATTGATGTTAGTTTATTTCATATTGAGCAAAGTCTCTTCATCTGTAGGTGGAACCAGGCACCAAGCTTTTCCCTGCGGTATTTGCTAAAGCCACCAGTTCTAATGTCTTCCAGTTTGAGCTCGGCCGTATCAAGGTAAACTCAATACATCAGTTCTGTTCTCCATGGCCAGACCAGATATATCTCCAAAACGTGCTTCTTTCTTTGCTGTTCTTGTAAACTTGTGAAAAATACATACCACTGCCAGCAATGCTCAGGCATTATTAAATAAAAACTTTGAAAGAACTATATATCTTTTTTTAAAAAGGACTCCATTTTGGCTGAGCGTGAGTTGGATCAGCATAGAAGTATAGATCATAATCAAAACAGACTTCTCTTGTGCACTCTTATACTCATTGCAGACCCATAGGAATGAGGGGCCCTAGGCGAGATAAATAAAAATTGGGCCCACTGTTTTAAAAACAGTGAGAAGAAAGCACAAAAATATTTTCAAAAACATTAAATTTTAATATTTAAGTGTATACATTTTTATTAACTGTAACATTTATTCATTCATTTTATTTTCGGCTTAGTCCCTTTGTTTATCCGGGGTCGCCACAGCGGAATGAACCGATGTGGCTTATCCAGCACATGTTTTTTATGCAGTGAATGCCTTTTCAGCTGCAACCCATCTCTGGGAAGCATCCATACACACTCATTCACACACACATACACTATGGACAATTTAGCCTACCCAATTCACCTGTACCGCATGTCTTTGGACTGTGGGGGAAACCGGAGCACCTGGAGGAAACCCACGTGAATATGGGGAGAACATGCAAACTCTACACAGAAACGCCAACAGACCCAGCCGGGGCTCGAAACAGCGACCTTTGCCACCGCATTGCCTAACTGTAACATATTTAACCTATAATATACATGTAAAAATATTTACTCAGATTTAAACAAATAAGTTTGCAAGCCAGAAAACACTCATTTAAAAAGATTAAGTAAATAAGTATGACATACAAATAAAGCATGAATCAAATGCATCTTTTTGTAAATGAATAACATACAAATATATGCATAAATATCTAGAAATGCAGGAGACGTTTTAACTTGTTTTACACAGAGATTTACACAAACAAAACTTTGCATTAGATGTTGGACTGGGTAAAATTCAGTTTTGACAAAATGATGGGGAAACCTGCATTTTTTTAGCAGGGTGAATGAGTGGGATAGATAATTTATTGATTATTTAATGAAACCTATGGCCTATTTTTTCTCACATATTACACAAGTATTTCTGTAATCAAGTCCTAATACTACACTACTAAATAATGTATTATGCATAGCAGAACATACCTTTTACTTTGAGCTTGCTTTTCTTCTGCTTTACTTTTCTTCCTTTTTTTTGGCTATGGAACGATTTTTTGGCCGTTTGAACGCCATTTAATTTCACATTAAAATTTGATTAAGATCGATTAAAAACATCAAGGACACTTGTGACGTTATATTTGACTTAACTTTAATTTAACTTAAGACTGTTTCAATTCGCTATAATCTTCTATGTGAAGCTGCTTTGACAATCTACATTGTAAAAGTGCTATAGAAATAGAGATGAATTAAACTGAATTGAATTTAAGACACTTTTTCAGCTTCAGATCGAATGTGAGCAATTTGGAGAGATTTGTGGAATCTGTCTAGGAATGCGTTACGTCATTCTAGATCACCCAATAGCTGATCGCAGGCGGTGTTATACAAAATAGAGTGTGGTGATGCTGGTTAAGTTTCTAATATTTTCTGCTTTTGTTTCATACTGTTGTTGTGTTTTTATGATCGTTTTTATGATCACTCTCATCCTCGCTCTTACGTTCACAGTACATATAATATTAAAGCAGCATTCCTGGAGCCCCCCAAGAAACGCAGGGCCCTAGGTGACCGCCTATATTGCCTGTTGGACAGGCAGACACTGCTTATACTCCAACTACAAATATACTGCAAAAATGTACATTTGACATTAAATACAGTTAATAAAAGTGATTTTATATACAGCGTGTTAAATGTGTTTCAGGTAACTTCAAATGTAAAAATATAGGTATAATAATGTAGCGTTGTTATACAGCGCAACACATTTATGTAAAAATAAACAATAAAATTATCAACATTATTATTAACAACATACTTATTAAATTACAATGTTGATTATTATACAAATGAGTAAAACTATCTTGCTGACAAATAAGTGAAACGTAAAGTAGTAAAAAGATTTAAAATGATATTTATTTTGGGGTTGCACTGGTCTCCTTAGAGTCTTAACATGGTATCATTTTATTCTTTGTTATAAATGTATGTAGCGAATTAGCTGAAAGTGAATTGAAGATTTATCTGAACGGGGCTTCAAAAGAACCGACTCCTTAAATCCAAACAAACGAATCGTCCAGCGATCGTTTGAACGGACAGTTGACTTCAATTACGGCTATTGCTATCAAAAATAAAAACCCATTTATGTTTAAGCAGGGTAACAAGATTGAAGTTTAGGACAGTAGATTCAAAAACATGCACAGGCACCTTTTTTATACAAAATGAATCTTTTTTTTGACTAATCTAACAGAAACTAACATCTAACACAAACACACATGTATACAGTTGTAAAGGAGGAAGAAAAATAAGAGTTTGAGGGAGTGTAATGATAGAAAAACCTCCGATTTTTGGAAGACCAAACCAAGCGAACCACAAATAATCAATTTAACCCTTATATGGTCTCTTTAGGGTAACATTTAGTTTACACCAGTTCAGTGGTAATCTGAAAATGTTACTTGCGTTCCTTTTGTGATCTGAAGAACTCCCTTTGTTGAGCATGTGGTTAGCTAGTGGTAAGTTCTTTGTTCTTGCGAGGTTTGGAGTGGGGTGGAGTCGGTCGTTTTAAGTTTTGAAGCGGCAAAAGGGCTAGTTGTGTTGACTACTGGTTTTGCGGGCACTAAACTTAACTAGACCCTCAATGGAAAAGAAAGAAAGAAAGAAAGCTATCGGAGATGGGAATGTCTGAGCTGTGCGATTAACCCATTTTGTCTGGGTCCCCACCTGCTCCCTGGAGTCCTCTGGGGTTTTCCTGGATTCTAGTTCTGGGTTCACTCTGGTCTGGGCTCTAGTCTAGGCGGTGGCCTTAGGCACAAGCTTTTACAAGGATGGTTTTGTACCCACCCTCCAGAGCCGAGTTGACCAATGAGAAGTTAACTCCCCCGAGGCACGTTTTATAGTCTTTGTGATTTGCATAGGCATTCTGGGTGTAAATCGATGCAGAAATGTTGAAAGCTTCTTAAAATGTTAATATGTTGCACACATATTAACATAAAATGTAAACAATTGTTTAGTACACGAATTAGCTTTGCAGGGACATCAAACATGAACCATCTATGATCTTGTTTAGCTGTGGTAGAGTTGAACATTGATTGCAGAAGTATTAAAACCATAATATTAATTCATGGGCAAGATACTTGTTGCAAAACACCTGATTACACATAAAGAGAGAAAAAAGGTGTACATTAAAAGTATAAGACTCAAGCAAGGTGTCATGAGCCAGGTCTGATGTCATTAATTCCCTCATTCTCTGTGTTTTTCCCCTCTCAGCTGATGATCCTCTCTACTTGCAATAATTGCTTCGGCACCTGTCTTCACTCGCAGCTGATTAGCAGCTCTATTTCTACCTCTGTGTTCTCTGTTTCAGTGTCAGATTATTACCTTTGAGCACGTAACGTTCTCGGTGGATCTCCCACTAATGTTACACTCTCTCTCATTTGTGTAGTTAGTCTTGTCCTGTTTAGTCCTGTCTAGCATGTATATGTATTAATCCTCACCCTTACCTGCACTCTGCTCTGCCCGATGACCTCCAGCTTCCTAGTGACTAATCGGGACTTCACTTTCAGCCGGGGTTGTCAGCTCTCACCAGCGCTCATCTGCTCTACTCTCCAGCCTCCTAACAATCCTGTCCAGCGGGATCCTTTCGGGCTCACCCAGAGCCGTTGTGGGCCAGACCGGCGCTGTGCACCCGCCAAGGCCTTTCGTGCGGCAGCCTGCCTTTGTTTGAGTTTTGTTCCTAATAAAGTGTCCTTATTTTGTCTGATCCGTTACACAAGGAGCTTATAGAAGTTTGACCAGGTTTCCGTGTGTCCATTTCTTATCATTCCTTTGTGTCGTAAATACCTTGGAATCGGATTAAATCTGACCGTCCAGCCTTTTTCTGGGTAGGAGCAGTTGACAGTGTATTATTTGTTGAATAAAAGCAGAATAATTATGTGTTTGATCTACCATATTCGTTGCATATACCTTACAACATTGTTGACATATCAATTATTGTTACACTGCATGTTATTTTAGTGAGTGTCTTCATGACAGTAAACGTGTAATCATCATTTTGTCTTTGCTCAGAAAAAGACACATTCTGATATAATGGAAACATGGCCTGCACATAAATAACACATCAAATGGCTTGAGCTTTCCTTATATTTGCTACAGTTTTAAAATTTGTACTGTCACCCCTACAGAATGTAATGCCATTATCAGCTGGAGTTTTTCGGAGTGAGCAGAGAAATGCGAATCCTCAGTGTCCTCCTAGACTGTGTGTTCAGCACCTAACACATACACGGTGGACTCGAGTACCAGACCGCACACAGCCTGTGGAAATGAGCCATCTGGAGGAGAGATATGGCTGGAGAGCTCGCTGTTCTCACATCCAGCAGATCATGACTCTGTACATTCCTGAAGAGAGCAGGTCAGAGGTCACTTCAGAGATGCTCACAGTGTATACACTTTTCTACATTTAATAGAGCTAAAAAAAGTCTGATTTATCAATTAAATTGTAGATATATGTTTGTCAATATAGAATTTAGAGATTTTAGTTTTGAATATGTTCTCTACTAATAAGTCTTTATGAAGCATCACAATTAACTAAATAGATTTAGTTTGTTTGTTTTTTCCCAATAACATTTACTTCTACTTCATTTAACTTAATTTATTAATTTTCTTTCGGCTTAGTCCCTTTATTTATCAGGGGTCGCCACAGCAGAATGTACTGCCAACTATATCTAACTCAATTCAGCATATGTTTTGCACAGCGGATGCCCTTCCAGCCGCAACCCAGTACTGGGAAACACCCATACACTCTCACATTTACACACACGCACTACGGCCAATTTAGTTTGTTCAATTCAACTATACCACATGTGTTTGGGGGAAATGGGAGCACCCGGAGAAAGCAACTGGAGCACCCAGAGAAACACGGGGAGAACATGCAAACTCCACACTGTGCCAACTGACCCGGCCGGGGCTTGAACCGGTGACCTTCTTGCTGTGAGGCGACTGTGCTAACCACTGAACCACAGTGTTTCAGACATTTGTCTTGTATTGACTCAGATTTTCCCTAAATTTGCTATTTAAAATACAAATTGATAAAATTTAGATTTAAATTTAGAATTTATATGTGTGGAATAATAAAAATTACTACAAAGGTTAGAATTGTAGACACAAAAAAACAAAAATTATTATTTTTTTGATAATGTCTGACTTTGTCTGCTTCAGATTTGTCTTTTGTGGACTGAATTGTTAAATAAGTTTTGATATTTCAAATCACAATTAGTAACATAAGTTAACAAAAAATGTTTAACACTTTACAATAAGTCTGCATAGTTGATGTTAATTAATGTTTCTACTGACATGAATTAAGAATGAACAATACTTGCCATCATTTATTATTAAAAATTAACATTAACTAATGCATTATTAAAATCATAAGCTGTACTTCTTAACATTAGATAATTTATTCACTGTGAGTTAACAACAACAATAAACAACTTTAATTTTATTTACTAATGTTATCAAATATGAATAAATACTGCATTCAATGTATTGTTCATCTTTTGTTAATGTTAATAAATACATTAACATTAACTAATGAAGCCTAATTTTAAAGAGTTAATGAAATCATGTACTGCTTCGTATGTTATGTAACAGTACTATTTTTAAATCACATATTTTTTGTTCCAATAATCTTTATTTTTCCTATTTAATCTTTAATCTTTTGGCCTACTTAGTACAATCTTTTGTTCATGCAATGTAATGTTTTCAGCTAATTCCCCCATGAATTAATAAAAAAATAATTGTCACGATCACCAGCGATCTAGGCCTTGCAAAGCCCTGGAAAACATGCACTATCACCGGGACTACAATTCTGCCCCTAAAATGAACAACATATCCCATCATTCCCTGCACTCACACGCCTGGCCCAGATCCCCCTTGATTGCAAACACACATCTGAAGCTTGTGAGGACTGATTACCCAGACTGAGTCTTGTTGAACTGTAAGTGAGCATTACAAAGCGTTTTCTTGTCTTACCTGGCATGGTTTTTGACCTTTGCTTTGTTCATTGTTTGGGTAGTCATTCCTCACAAGCTTCAGCTGTGTGTTTGCAATCAAGGGAAATCTAGGCCAGGTGTGTGAATGTAGGGATTAATGGGATTTGTAGTTCATTTTAGTGGCAGAATGGTAGTCCCAGTGATAGTGCATGTTTTCCAGTGATCCACAAGGTCTAGATCGCTGGTGATTGTGACAATAATTGTTTTCCTAGCTCCATAAAAACGATCCCCTTCTGCCTCTTCCAGGTGTGTGGACATTCTGGAACTCTCCGAATCACATGATCTCCTCAAGTTCCATAACCACACCCTTCTCCTGTACTCTGCCCTCTCAGCTCATGGAAACGCAGAAGTAAGCCACGCCCTCTGCAGCCACGTGGACCAATCGCAGCTCTTATTTGCCTTGCAGTGCTCCAGAATGCCAGGCCACCTGCGAACCAGCTATTACAACCTCCTCATCAACATCCACCTTGATGCCCATGCCAGTGCCAGGCAGACCATGAATCATGAATACATTGTGCCAATGACAAACACCACACAATCTATAACCCTCTACAAAAGCAATAAAAAGGCACAGAGGTTTCCAGGAAGTGACCGCAGCATTTCGTTATGGCCCAGAATGCGCTTCACGTCACCTTGCTTCATCAGATCTAATAATAAAACCAATCTGGTAGATAGAGATGAAGGCAGGGTTTTGTGGAGTAGTTTGCGCCAGGACAGTCCAGAGTTCCCATTGGATGTTTTGAAGGCTGTTGTGATTGCAATGCTGAAGGAAGCAGTGATGGTGGTGGGACAGGGTGTGAGGGATCCCACAGGGGGAAGTGTTGAGCTCCTGCTGGTTCCTCTGCTGAACTTGCTTCACACTCTCCTGCTGATGGGTGTGTATCAGGGGGGCGATCTGGAGGCCGTGTTTAGTCTCATCCTGCCGGGCGAGTACATGGAAGCAACACGGAAAACAGAAGAGACGGATGAGCTTGGAGAGAGTGATGAAGGTGGAGAGGAAAAAGAGGGTGGAGATTGGAAAGATGATGTGCTTCTTCAGATGAAGCTGCCAGAAGCTGTCAAGTTACAGGTCAGCATAGATCATTTAGGGCGTACTTACACTATGTACAGTTGAACCATGCCGAAGCACTCTTGTCCACCCCCCATCTCCTGATAGCCTGCACTTACATTGCATCTGAGCGGGAGCACACTTACGTCATCAATGATGCAACTGTTCAGTTTAACAAGGAGAGAAGCACTCCCGCTTAGCACAGTGGAGCTTGCTTTAGTTATATCAGCTTGCTTTAGTTATTGAACAGTAAGAATGATTAATAAATCCATATGAAGCAGTCCCTTAAAAGTCACGTCTCGTCTTAAGTTTTAGGCACGCTTTGCACTCACACAAGTGGTCTGGCACACCTCTTCCAAATGGGACAGGGCCCGCCAATTGAATCGCTCTTGAGCCCGATTCAGAGCACTTACACTTCACTCAAACCAAACGGGAAAACGCACCTAGGCACAGTCCGAATAGCATAGTGTGAGTGCACCCTTAAAGAGACTGAACACCACCAAATCAAATATTAGGGTGAATTCAGGTCAATCGGGTCACTTTTTGCTTTTGAGATGACCAAGGAAAAGTGTCCAATTGACCTGAATTTACATAGATGTCAGGTTCTTGAAGGATATATAAAAAAGTCTCTTATGCTCACATGTCTGTTGTCTTGATATTTTTAAGATGTTTTTTTTTTTTTTATAAAAAAAATCTTAAAATTCTTATAAATCTTAAAAAAAAACTTTTTGGGGGGATGTTTAATCTTGGGTTGAGTATAAAAAAAATATATATATATATATATATATATGTGTGTGTGTGTGTGTGTGTGTGTGTGTGTGTAAACTTATTAAATGTCTTCTAAATGTAAAAGATAAATGTTGTCATTTAGTGCATTTGCATAAAATAACCAAAAAAATATTTAGACATGTTTTTAATCAACACATTATCAATCTTTTAATTTTAAAAGAGTTAAGAAGCTGGATTTTCAATTAGTACATTTTTGGCTGTAATTTGGCTGTACTTTTCCAAAAAAAAAATTGCTCTAATATTTTATTTGAAATTTTGAAGAAATGTTATCAGACATTTATACAATGAAACAAACATTAATATTTTACTCAAACTCATACCTAATAAACAGAGTAAATCTAGAGAAACTAAGACTTTTCAAGTGGTCTCTTAATTTTTCCAGATCTACAAAGAGAACTTGTATAATATGTATATAGTATACTGTAATATTTAATTGATTCCTGTGATGGCAAATTACTTTAGTGTTATTTTTTTATTAATCAATGTAAAATGATGAATTATTGCAGGAATATTATTCATTATAATGTTTAATTATTATAACTTTTTTATATTTTTGTTCAAACTGTGATTCTTTTTTTGTCTAGGTTCAAATTTTTTCAAAAGCATTTGAAACTGATATCTTTGTAAGACTGTACAGTGCTTGGCGTAATTGAATACACCAAATTTTGAAAATGAATATTTTCATCCATTTCTAAGTGAATATAGGCAATGTATTTTGGTGCATTTAAACAAAACAGATTTATTAAACAGATATATTCATTAAAAGTATGTTTTAGTCACCAAACATATTTAGAAATTGAAAGATAATACAATTAAATTCAAGCAAAATATTGCAAAAAAAACCAATTACAGTCTACAAAATTCAACTAAATTGTTTCATTTGTTTGCTTCTCTTGATTTTTCCTCTTTTTAAAAATTGTATTTAATATTTTTCTATAACATAAATTTGGGTTGTAGTTTTTGGACCGTTTTCATAAGTTTTGTTAAATAAGCTCCAGATTTGGCTTTAATTCTGACTAATCTAATGTATATGCACAAATATAATGTTGTATAGCTTCCTATTAAAAATATGAATTTAAAAGATTTATTTGTGAGGGTTCTACTTTTCATCAGTTAAATGAATCCTTGCTGAATGAATTGAATTGAAATATGAACTAATGCCCTTATCTGACTCATTTCTGTCTCTTTATCTTTCTCTCTTTGTCATCATCAGGTTTGCCAACTTTTGAAGTACTTGTGTGACTGCCAGGTTCGTCACAGAGTCGAAGCAGTGATATCGTTCTCAGGTGACTTTGTAGGTCATCTTCAAGAGAACCAGCGCTTCCGCTACAATGAAGTTGTGGATGCGCTCAACATGTCCGCTGCTCTCACTGCTCGCAAAACCAAAGAGTTTCGTTCTCCACCTCAAGAACAGGTCAGAGGCTGACTGGATTGAACTGTAGACTTCTGTCATCAACTGTTTTCATGTTTTTACAAACCTGTATGAACACAAAAGAAAAGATTAAGAGATGTCCATCAGTTGTAAGTCAGTTTGGTTCAAATACTGTTCTTTTACTCCACTCTAACATTTTTCTAAATATTTTATGTTGGGTTCTACAAAAGACAATCAGGTTTGAGTGATTTTTTAAAATATTTTTGTAATAACAATCCATTTTAAATGATCATATAACAGTAAGACAGGTTTGACATGTTTATCAAAGTTGTATATCTACACTTTTAATCCCTTACACACAAATAATGCTCATGAAATATAAAATAGAGGTGAGTCCAGATTTAATTATCGGATTTTTGAGAAGCACTGGTGTACAGAAATGGTTTATTTTATTGAAATTTTTTTTTAAATGTCAGGCAGTACTGCAATTTTTATTTGACATATGATCAAATGACATGTGAGGAGAATGATTTTGTATTTATATTTAAATTTTATGTAAAAAAAAATAAATTCAGCCTTTTAATATCTGTTATAAATGGTCATATAACCCCACATAGTCATTTTACACTTCTTTAAATAAAATAAATCATGCAGCTTATCATCTACATTATTATCATTGCTAATTTATTTATGTCTTTGTGGTTAAACTTCTGTTTCTGTTTACTTGTTTATTGAGATCCCCATTGGTGGTTATTCTTCCTGGGGTCCAACAAATAAAAAAGCTAAATTTACATTAAATCGTAACAATTGAAAGCCAATACAAAAACCAAATAAAAAAAACTAATTTACATTTTAACAAAGTGCAAGCTGACATTATGGAGTATGCCACTCATTTTGCATAAAACTAACAAAAACAAGTCTTGAGAGTTCAAGTGCATTGACTGTGAATGTTGAATGACTTTATAATTAAAATTCTAAAAGTCAAAAATATTCCTGTATGAATTTTTATTACTGTTTTATACTTATAAGATATTATATAATTAAAAAATATCACACATGCAAAAGCATAATTTTTTTCTGAATGTCACCATGTGAGCACTTACACAAATGTGATATTATATTCATAAAACAGTTCAACAAGATATTGGTTTTACAATCAAAACTACTCTCTAAAAATAACCTTTGCTGCTTGTTTAACCCTCCTGTCATGTTCCCTTCATTTCATTAGTGTTCCTGGTCAAAATTGACCGTCTCTTTTAACCATTCTTAAATTATTCAAAACATTCTTTAGCTGTGAACAATGTCTGAAACATGTGTTTAACTTGAATTTATAAAATTAGACATAAAATAGCTGCAGTGAAAATACAAATAGAAATTTGTAGAACACTGAAAATGTATTACAAAATAAACATCTAATGTCATGGAGGTAATCACATGAGCACATAAGCATGGGGAAGAGATGTGTACCCACAAAAGACATTGTTCAGTCTGAAATGTGTGTGAGAGTGAGTGAGTGAGGTTGAGTTGAGGGTGAGTTGGGGTAGTGGGGATGTTTTCTGTTTGATGGTTGAACAGCTGTAACACGGTAGCTTAACTTCAATGAAAGAGATGAGATCATCCCTTTTACATGATTGAGTGCATAGTGTGGAGGATATCATAAGGCCTTGCGGCAATCAGATGTAAAACACAATATTTATGAGTGTTTTAAGTCAGGTTCAGATTTGACCTGAACATGACAGGAAGGTTAAACAACTTATTTAAAATGAGTTGAAATAACACAATTCTTAAGTTTTTTTGCGGGACAACTTAATGCCCCATTCACACAGGGTGTCAGCGTCAACGCTTCCCATTCACTTTGAATGGGTGACGTCAAGCATTGCCAAACTGAATTGTGAACCCGTCGGCGCCACTTCAGGGAGTCTAGATCGGATACGCAGCCCGTGTTCTGTTGATTGGTCCTACCTTGTCAGATTGTCATACCTCCCATTCAAAAAGTAGGTAGCAAGTTCTGATGACATAATGTGCTACCCATCAGATTTTTCAACCACTGTAATTTATAATGTGAATTAGTGTAATATGATGCTGTAATATTGCCCTAACCTACGTAATCCTAATATTTTCCATAACTGTGACGGTTGGGTTTAAGGTTGGGGTGGGGGTAGGGGTTAAAAAATTAAATTTATTAGGTAATTTAACAGATTACATAAACAATACTCGGTACAGCTACTGTTTTTACATTACTGTGAGGGTTGGGTTTAGAATTAGGGTAGGGGTGGACGTTAATAAAATACAATAAATGGGAAATTTAATAGATAATATAAATAATTATTGTTAACTTCCGGCCACAACCATATCTGATCTAGCAACAACCGTGTTGCTAGCTGTAGAAGTTGTGAATTTCTCAACTTTTCAAGCGCCAATGGAAGTGTCAACCAATCAGATCGCTTTATGCAAATACCCCAGCTCAGACAGTAGCCGATTGTGGACTAATTTCATTAGCTGATGCTGCTATGATGATCGCGTCAGCCCCAACTTCAGACACGCCCTCTGTCAAGCGTTGACGCTGAAGCCCTGTGCGAATTGGCCCTAATTGTTTTATGTTCGTTCAAACCACTTGGATTTGTAAAAACAATTATGTTAATCAATTTGTGTTGGGACAACGTAAATAAATTGTGTGGAACCCAGCATTTTTTCCAGTGTAGGTCCAAATAAAGCCAGAATAGCTGTTTCGTCAAAAAAACATAGTAAATTGTCATTTCACTGTCCCTAATAATATTTTTTTGTACAGATAAACATGATGTTGAGCTTTCGCGAGGACTGTCAGGAATGTCCTTGTCCAGAGGACATCCAAGATCTGATGTGGGAATTCCATCAGGATCTAATGAGCCACTGTGGTAGGCAGACAATTAGGACAATCGGTGGCATAATTGTCCAGCATCACGACCTCTCATGCGTGAAGCATTTATTCCTGTGTCTTTGTTTAATCAGGAATTGAGATAGAGAGTGTTCCAGAGAATAAGAATGAAGATGACCTGTCAATCAGGAATCATCTCCACGGCCTAGTGAATAAAGTAATGCATTTAAGGAGGAGAATGTCTGGCATGCCTAAGGAGATAGCGAGCAAACCTGGTAGGAAACACTACTAGCCTCTTTTTGGCTTTCATAAATGATCTTTTTCATTATATTGGGATCACGTTGTTATGTTATGAACCTGAATTCATAAAACTGTACAGGTTATTTCAATTACACGCCAGATGAGCGAATGTAAGCTAAACCAGACATCTCTTTCTTTCTAGTGTCTCTGCAGCAGCTGATATCAGAAACCATGCTGCTCTGGGCTCAGGAGGAGACGATTGAAGACCCAGATTTGGTGCGCGCTGTTTTCAGTCTGCTGCATCAACAGTATGCCGGTCTGGATGGCCAGATGTCTGCGCCGCTACAGAAGGCTTACTGTATCAGCCAGACGTCTGTGGAAGACACTCTTCACCTTCAGTGGGCTCTAGCATGCATCCGTTCATTGCTCACAGCCAGGATGGGCAAAGAAGAAGAGGAATGCATGATCAGAGGACTGGGGTGAGAGCGGATGACTGTGTTTGGAGTGGAATGCTGTACTACTTGTTGCATAGTGTACAGCAGGGGCTCTAAAAGTCTCAACTCAAAGGTCCAAATCTGAATTTTCATCAGTGTCATAGTGCCATAGTGCCAATTTAACTTATTTTTAATATGCAGATTTAATAAAAAAGGCACATACCAGTGGCTTTTGCATTTATAAATGCATAAATAACCAGTGCAAAAGTGTCAATATGACTCTTCATTTAAATGTCAGCAATTTTTATGAACAAAGCACAATCAGAGGCAGTCAAAATACATAGCAGTGTAATGTGAGAAATGGCACTGTCTGTATTCTAACAGCTGCCTAAATGTATGTTTTATAGTGGTGTTTGACATTTCCACACTTCAAAACTCTAACTGTTCAAAACTCTAACTAACAGTTCAAAACTCTAAATGCTCACTGCCGTCAATAGTGTCGCCTGATTACTGACCGCTGAAAAGGACATACAAAACTAACCAGAATACAGTTAAATTAAATGTATTACAATTAAATGTTTATCAAAGTTGTATATCCACACTTTAAAGTCCCTTGCACGCAAATAATGCTCATGAAATATGAAAAAGAGGTGGGTCCAGATTATAATATTTCTGCATCAGGATTTTTGAGAAGCTCTGGTGTCCAGTATATGTTTTTATTTTTTATATTTTTTTATTTCAGGTAGTATTACACTTTTTATTTGACATATGATCAAATGGCATGTGAGGAAAATGATTTTGTATTCATATTAAAATTTTATGCAAAAAATATGATGTGATAAAATTCCAAAATTACAAATTTGATGTAAAACATAACTTAGTCGAAATAAAATTTCAGCTTATTAATTTCTAAGTTATAAATGGTCTTATAACCCCACATAGTCATTTTTACCCAAATAAATATAATAAAATAAAACGTAATATATATTTTAAGACAGTAATTAAAGTTTGGAGTCAGTAAGTTACAATTTTTTTATTAATTATTAAACAATAATGCATTAAAAATAAATGTATGTTTTAAACAATTCAGTTCCTCAAAGCAAAAAAATGCTCCAGTGCATGCTGAATTGAACATAGCTCATCGAACATGGACCTTTAGCATGCACTGGGATGGGTTGCTGCTGAGTGTGATGCGGCTGGGATGAGAATCAGCACCTCCAAGTTTGAGGCCGTTGTGCTCCACCAAAAAAGAGGTGGTTTGCCAACTCCAGGTTGGACGAAAGTCCTTACTCCAGATGGAGGAGTTCAAGTATCTTAGGGTTTTGTTCACGAGTGAGGGATAGATTGAAATGTGAGATTGACAGGCAGATCGGTGCAGTGACAGCAGTAATGCGGTCAACGTACTGGTCCGTTGTGGTAAAGAAGGAGTTGAGCCAAAAAGCAAACCTCTCGATTTATCGTTCAATCTACTTTCCTTCTCTCACCTATGGTCATGAGCTTTGGGTCATGACTGAAAGGACAAGATCTCGAATACAAGTGGCCGAAATGAGTTTCCTTTGAAGGGTGGCAGGGCGTACCCTTATAGATAGAGTGAGGAGCTCTGTCACCCTGGAGGAGCTCAGAGTAAAGCCGCTGCTCCTCCACATCAAGAGAAGTCAGCTGAGGTGGCGTGGGCATCTGTTTCGGGGGAGCTGGAGGAAGTGTCTAGGGAGAAGGAAGTCTGAGGTTCTCTCCTGAGACTGTTGCCCGCGTGACCTGGCCCCGGAAAAGCGGTTGAAAATAAATAAATGAATGAATCTTAAAATTGTAAACGAAAAAAAATATATATGTAAATAAAATTGTTCTATTTATTTATTGGTCTATTTAAATTGACTATATATATTTTAGCACCAAATTATCACTTTATATAAAAAAAAATCATGGGACATTAAAATATATAGACTTTACCCAATTATGTAGCCTTGGTAAACATAAGAGCGTCTTTTAAAACCCACTAATGATGATCATTCATTCATTTATTCATTCATTCATTTTTTCCTTAAATCAGCGGTCGCCACAGCGGAATGAACTGACAACTTATCCAGCATATGTTTTACACAGTGAATGCCTTTCCAGCTGCAACCCAGTACTGGGAAACACCCATATTCTCACTAGCACACACATACACTACGGCCAATTTTGTTTAGTTGTTTTATCCAATTCACATATAGCGCATGTCTTTGAACTGTAAGGGAAACCAGAGCACCCGGAGGAAGCCCACACCAACACGGGTAGAACATGCAAACTTTACACAGAAATGCCAACTGACCCAACTAGGGCTCGAACCAGCGACCTTCTTGTTGTGAGGCGACAGTGCTACCCACTGCGCCACCGTGTCACCTGATAATTCATCGTAAAGTTATTTTTTGTAGCATTTATAACCAGGCATTAACATTACAGTCCAGTCTAGAATTTCCTCATGCCACAAAACACAACAATTTTGAACACATTGCATAAAGAAGTGACAATGTTTTTAATGGGCTGTCGTGCCCAAACCACTTTTATCCTCGATTTGACACCTATGTTTTCTCTTGTGTAGTGACATCATGAACAATAAAGTTTTCTATCAGCATCCTAATCTGATGAGAGCTCTGGGGATGCACGAGACTGTCATGGAAGTTATGGTGAACGTCCTTGGTGCCAGAGAATCAAAGGTAATCATAATTAAATCAAATACTTGTGCTTCATTATAATTCATTATTGAAGTCAAAAGTCAATTGAGTAACTGAACCTCATAAATTAGACTGAAATCATTTAATTATGTGTGTTTTTTTTTACTCTCTTGCTCCTCTGCTATCTAGGAAATCATATTTCCTAAGATGGTTGCACACTGCTGTCGTTTCCTGTGTTATTTCTGTCGAATCAGTCGCCAGAACCAGAAGGCAATGTTTGATCATCTCAGCTACCTGCTGGACAATGGCAATGTTGGACTTGGTATGTGATTCTAATTAACACTGAGTCTGAACATTTTTAAGGATGTACATAAAAGTAAATGAGATTTTTCTTGTCAGCGTCTCCCTCGATGCGAGGATCGACTCCTCTGGATGTGGCAGCTGCTTCTGTCATGGACAACAATGAGCTGGCGCTTTCTCTTACAGAGGCGGACCTGGAAAAAGTAACTTTCACTCATCTTCTTTCCACTTTCCTTCTGATTTTTGCTGATTACAAACTGTGTCTTCTGGACTGATCTTCTCAATGCTTTGTACAGGTCGTGGAGTATTTGGGAGGCTGTGGTTTGCATAGTTGTGCTCTGCTGGTTTCTAAAGGATATCCAGATATTGGCTGGAATCCCTTAGAGGGAGAACGCTACCTGGACTTTCTGCGATTTGCAGTGTTTTGCAATGGTAATGTTTGGTTTTATGAAATGTTTACATGACAATGATGTAATAAAAATTAAAGCTTTTTCTGTCTGATTCAGAAAAGGTTTATGATCAGGCGAATTTTTCCAAGCCAGTAGATGATGATTTCATTTTACACATATTTTAGGCCAGTGTTTCTCAACCACTTTCCTGGAGGACCACCAGCTTAGCGCAATTTCAATGTCTGCTTAACCAAACACTCCAGATTTAGATCATCGGCTCATTAGCAGAGACTGAAAGACCTGGTATGGGTGTAACAGACAAAGGAGACATCCAAAACATGCAGTGTTGGTGGTCCTCCAGGAATGTGGTTGAGAAACACTGCTGTAGATTGACCATACTTCCTTTTTTCCCAGGCATGTCCTCCTTTGGAACTAACAAAATGCATCTGACTGGGATTTCTAAATTTTCTAAAATGTCAGAGATTTGTGGGTTTTTTTTTTGCATTACTTGTACCTTTCTACTTACTACTTGAGGCCACACCTTGTTGCACACCACCATTGGTCAGTCGTGTACGTATGTAAACAAATAAAGGTTCAATAACATAGTTTCATTGTTGTGAACCCTCCACCACCCCCCAACACCCTGCCACCCTTTGTTTTTTGGAAAACTGCAATATGGTGACTAACATACATTGGTTGTCAGCAAGTACTCGTGCATTTGAGTCACCAAAATGCGTAAAAAGCGTTATCTTTTTCTTTCAGTTGAAATTATTCTTTGTTGGCCATATTAATTAATGCCTTACTAATATTTTAGTTTTATTTACTTAATTTACCATTTTCTCTTTCATTTTTATTTGTATATGTTAGTTATTATTATTATTATTAATATTATTATTTATCTTTTCAATGTTGGAAAATGTGTACATGCATTTATATATACTTATTAATTTATTATAGTTTCTCTTTTTGATTTATGTATTTTATTATTATTATTATTATTATCATTATTATTATTATTATTATTATGTCTCTCCAAACACCTGTAATTTCAGACTGAAGTAACTGACAACTAGAAAACTACAACAAGGGCTGTGGGGTTTGTACTTAATAAAAAATCAATAAAATTTATTAAAACCGAAATTATTCTTGTATAAACATACCCTCAAACTGGAATCCTGACCCGTTAAAACCTTATTAAACACCTCTGGTTGGTTCCTATTGTTTTTTTAATTAATTGATTAATTAATTAATTAATTTATTTATTTATTTATACAAGGACAATGTACAACATGACATGTTGTGACAGAGTTGGCTATAAAGCTACATCTGTAGTCTCTGGGCAGGAAGTTATAACAAGTTTAACAATATAAAAAAAATTGTACAAAATACACTTACAGTACAATAAATACAAATCAATAAAATCAAATTAGATCAGTGGTTGCATATTAGATTTTCTTTAAGCCAAACCTTAAGAACAGTTTTTAAATGATTAAAAGTACTACTCTCTCTAATATGCATTAGTATTTTATTCCATCTTTCTGCTGCTCTGACTGAAAAAACGAATTGTCCAAAAACAGTTCTCTTGAGTTTAATTGAACAAACACCTCTAACCAATGACCTAGTCTGTTTGAGAGGTGGTGGTGGAAGATCATTAAATATTTTAACATCAGTATAAACGAGAAATTGTCGAATGTTAGTAATGTGTTGTTCAGTACAGTTACAGTAATGATAGCTCCTTGGCTTTTTAGCTAAACGTTTTACAATTTGTTTAGAGATAATATACAATGGTTTTAATGGTGTAATGTTTGTGTGGGACCAGCTTGTAGCACAATAAGATAAATTAGGGAAAATCATTGTGTTCATAAAGAGTTTAGCAGCAACCATAGGTAACTGATATCTGATGTTTCTATAAATCCTCAGGCTTGGAAACCTCTTAATGTGTTTTTTTTTATTGGAATCAATAATTGCACCTAAATATTTAAAATGTTTAACTATATTTTTTTACCTCCATTAATTAAAATATCTGAGCAATGCTCCACATTTTTCTTAATTGAAAAAAGTTGATAAAAAGAGTTGTTGTCCTCCTACAGGTGAGAGCGTTGAGGAAAACGCGTACATGGTGGTGAGGCTTCTGATTCGCCGACCCGAGTGCTTTGGCCCTGCCCTTCGAGGGGAGGGGGGAAATGGTCTTCTAGCAACCATGGAGGAAGCCATTAGGATCTCCAACCAGCAAGATGGAGCCAGTGCACACAGTTCCAGCAAGACACTGTGAGTGTTAGACATCGATTTCATCCTGTCAACTTGTTCTCACTCATGCCCATGTCTTATTCTGTACCTACCTGCACTCTTAGTGACACACTCGATGAAGACGATCATGACGTCATCCACATGGGACACGCCATAATGACCTTCTACTCTGCTTTGATCGATCTGTTGGGTCGCTGCGCCCCTGAGACGCATGTAAGTGTTTCGGGGACCCGCTGGGAAAGCTAGATAAGAGCCATGTAATGTGTTTGAAGGATTGAGTTGGAAAGGGCTTATTGGTTTTATCTACTTTTCAAGGCGCAGTCAGTTTTCATTAAAGGTTTTAAAATGCTCTTCAAGGTTTGCTAATGGGCATCTCTATTGTGTGTGTGTGTGTGTGTGTGTGTGTGTGTGTGTGTGTGTGTGTGTATGTGGTTTGCAGCTCATAGAAGCAGGGAAAGGTGAGGCCATTCGAATCAGGGCCATCTTGAGGTCTCTCGTTCCCAGAGAGGATCTGGAGGGAATCATCAATATTCCATTCGGTTTACCTGTTGTGAACACAGGTGTGTGTGTGTGTGTGTGTGTGTGTGTGTGTGTGTGTGTTTGCCAATTGAAATTAGGTAAAATATACATTTACTTAGACCATCAAATTATCTTTCCAAATCTATTTATTTGTTAAATAGCCTCTATTTTGCTTTAAAAAGGGTCATATTTTGGTTTTGAGGGTCTCCAACAACAGACTGATATGCATGCAAGGTTAAAAACACTTTCATTGTCTTATAATATGCATTTATTTTTACCTAATTATCTCTACGACACCTAAATGATTTGTTCAGTGATTAATTTGTTCCCAAACCCCTCCTTTGCATGAGGCTAATTTTCTGTGATTGGTTCGATGACCCAGTCTGGTCGACTGGGTTCAGAGTGAGAAAGAGAGAAACGCCCAAAACGGCTTTGAAGTAGCAGAGTATGTAAGAGCCCAATGCAGGAATGCATTAAAGCAATGCAGTTAAACTCCAGCATATTACTCTACTCTTAAACCTATCCCAAAGTAATAACAACGACGTACATTCATTATTAGGTGACACAGTGGCTCAGTGGTTAACACTGTTGCCTCACAGCAAGAAGGTCGCTGGTCCAAGTCCCGGCTGGGTCAGTTGGCATTTCTGTGTGTAGTTTGCATGTTCTCCCTGTGTTTGTGTAGGTTTCCTCTGGATGCTCTGGTTTCCCACACAGTCAAAATACATGTGGTAAAAACTAAATTGTCCGTAGCGTATGTGTGTATGATGTTTCCCAGTACTGGGTTGCAGCTGGAAGGGCATCCGCTGTGTAAAACATATGCTGGAATAGTTGGCGGTTCATTCCACTATGGCGACCCCTGATGAATAAGGGACTAAGCCAAAGGAAAATTAAATGAATAAATTTATTAATTAATATATTATTAATCAACACAGTGGCAAAAGTTGAACTATTTTGAAAACTGACCGCACGTGTGAAGAACAGCAGATGGTGGCCATAGCAAAGACAAATGGCAGAGGATCGCGAGCACAGAAACGCATTTAAATCACTAAAGGAAGAGGCACGTGTCGCATTTTCAACGTGGATTTGGACGCAATATGTGAATAACCCCATAAAGATTTAACCTGAGAGATGCATTACAAGCACTGCCCTATTATAGATATGTGGTCACAAGCCGCGCGGGGTGATTACAACTTATAACACACAATTAAACACATATTTTGCAAACTACACAAAAAGAGGCAACAATTTTAATTACACTTACATGTTATAATCCGAAGGAAGAAGAAACAGGTCCATATGAACTGCAACAGTTACTGACAAAGTCCCATACATAATAATCTCTGCTGCTTCTTCAATAGCAAATGGCTGGCGAATCCCGCATTGCAGGGTAGGTCAAAAATCATCAAAAACCAGAAAAATGACAGGAACAAGCACAACACTAGGTTGGCTATACTGTGGTATTGTTGTGTAAATTAATTGTAACTCTTTATTCCCCGCAGCCAAATCTCCATCTGTCAGTGATCGTCATCTTTCTGTCATGATCAGTCCCGTGGTCCCCTGCGTTACGCTAGTGTCTGAAGGGAAACCATGTTCTAGTTTTACTGGATCCAGTACTACATATTTGATGATGTATCGTATTGACGTTGACGCGTTCAAGCAAAAGATCCGAACCCGACATGATTCATTTATTCAATTCTGAGTTGACTCTATTAAAGAATCAGTAGATTTAAACACAGCACACTTTCAGATTTAAACCTCAGCTGGATGTTTCCATTCACATAGTGCTGTTTTACTCACTGCATGAAAGATCATTTTCAAAAGCCCATAAAAGGGGCTCTTTAAAAACGAGCATCAGTTTAAATGGATAGTTCACCCAAAAGAAAAAAAATAAATTACCTCATCATTTACTCTCCCTTTGAGTTTCTTTGATGATGCTGGTTGCTGGTTGCTGGGATTCATTTGACTTCCGTTGTACTTTTTTCCCTACTGTAAAAGTTAATGGTTTCCAGTAACGAGTATTTTTCAAAATATCTTCTTTTGTGAGGAATCATAAAGGTTTAAAACCACATGAGGTACTGTAGAGTAAATTATGAGAAAATGTTACATTTTATGTGAACTGTCCCTTTGATGAGAAAGTTTGAGTTTGGTTTTTAAATAGTTTATTTAGTTGCTGGCAAAGTTATTTAGAAGGCTATTTGAAGTCTAATGTGATTAATTGGTGGTTGAAAATATTGTGTGCTGGTTATACTCAGGTGATCTAGTGGTCGAACCGGACATGTCTCGGATGTTTTGTCCGGATCACAAAGCAGCCATGGTGCTGTTTTTGGACCGGGTTTATGGAGTTCAGGATCAGCAGTTTTTGCTGCGTCTACTGGAGTTTGGTTTCCTGACGGATCTGAAAGCTGCTGTTAACATGGATACTGTAAGTGGAGAGATATTTCATGTAGGTAAATTTAAATAATGTTATCATGTCACTTCAAACCCACATGACCTTTATTTCATCTGAGAAAAGTAATTTTCAAAGTAACGCTTTCAGATCACTATGGTGGCTTTTTTCCATATAGTGTAACCTTGATCTTCAAAAAACATTGTCATAAAACATCACCAAAGCAGTATATTCTACTCTTGTGCTGTATTACAAGTCCTTTGAAGTGAAACAATAGTTCTGTGTGAGGAACAAACCTGAAATACAAGTCCTTTGTTTACTATAGTTTCTAGAACATGTGAGGTCTGATCCATTTAATTAAGGGTCCAACCCTGCAGTAGATGCCAAAATAAAGGTTAAGGGGGTTTCATTCTTAGTTCTACATATTCCAACCGCTCTGTCTGTTCAACATGTTTCAACAACTCTTTATGCAACAGGAAAAAAATCTGTAACTTCTAAAACAAGTCATACGATTGCTTTATGCATCCTAGTAATTGTAAAAATGAAGACATTGACAGAAGACAGAGTCTAGATGTGAAATCTGAGTCTCATAATAATTCATGTAAAATCACCCAGTAAAATTCACGAAATTAACTTTTTGTTGTGTATACATAAACTGTTGATACATTTATAAAAAATACTGATTTGCAATACTGTTTTCCCTATATTTCAAAATTAATTTATTTATTGATGAGGCAAGCTGAATTTTCTGCAGCTATTACACTAAATGTGTACTAAATTATTCATTCATTTCATTCATTTTCTTTTCGGCTTAATCCCTTTATTAATCCGGGGTCGCCACAGCGGAATGAACCATCAACTTATCCAACATATGTTTTACGCAGCGGATGCCCTTCCAGCCGCAACCCATCTCTGGGAAACATCCACACACACTCATTCACACTCATACACTACGAACAATTTAGCCTACCCAATTCACCTGTACCGCATGTCTTTAAACTGTGGGGGAAACCGGAGCACCCGGAGGAAACCCACGCGAACGCAGGGAGAACATGCAAACTCCCCACAGAAATGCCAACTGACCCAGCCGAGGCTCGAACCAGCGACCTTCTTGCTGTGAGGCGACAGCACTACCTACTGCGCCACCGCGTCGCCTGTACTAAATTAAATTAAGCAAATTCTGCCAGAGGATGTTGTTATTTGAAAATACCAAATCAACCATATACCTATAACGCAAGACCACCCCTTTTTAATATATTCGCTATAGTTACTAGACACGCCCCTTAATGCTGATTTATGTTTGTCTGACACTGTGGTCAAAAGAAAGTTTCTAATATTGCTTATTCCACTTTAAGTTATCTCACAATCTTTCAAATGTCATCATATCTGCTGATTACAAAACATTTAGCATTACAATTATATATTACCAAAGTTTTTTTCCTTTAACAACTTAGTTTATTACTCAATGTACTTTCTGTTTGCAGACGGGGTTAGGTGGAACAGACATGGCACTGGCCATCAATCGATACCTATGTGTGGCCGTTCTGCCGCTGCTGAGTAAATACTCGTCTTTGCTGTGTGACTCCTCGTCTTTACGGAGCGGGCCGGTGGACGAGCTTCTGCAGGGTGTCTATAGCCTTTCTAAAGCCAGCGGACTCACCAAGGCCCAGAGAGATGCCATACAGGACTGTCTTCTGGCAGTGTGCGGGTCAGCATGTTTGACCTTGCTTTTTTGTATTGATCATATTTTTTGAGAGTTTTCCCCGCTTCATTTTAAATTAAATCAGTGATGCATGTTCAGCAGGCTGAAATAATGACACTTTTATGCTTGGTTCATAACAAACAGGAATTAAGTATTTACATTTACATAATCATTTAGCAGATGCTTTTTGTCCAAAGAGAATTTCAATGGAGAAGGCATTCACGATTCAATAAGAAGAGGCAGTACACACAAGAAGTGCTTGTTATACAAAGGAACAGTTTTTGCCCAGAGAATTGACTGCTAGTGTAAGGACGGGGAAGGTTTTTTTAGAGAGATAAAGAGAGAGTGTGTGTGTTTCTACAGATGATTTGTCAAGCACACTTCATAAATGCACAAAGTTTTTTTATTTTTTGATATGGAGTGATTGTAAAAATGTGTCTGGTGAAAAAAGTGTCAGAGAGATGAGTGTGTTTTTTGCAAAAAAAAAAAAAATTGCATACAAGTCAATGCAAATGCTGTGTGAACATCACGGAATACACAATGTGTTTGATGCGAACGTGCAGAATATCCGTGTTTGATGTGAAATCGTGATGACCAATCAGAAAGGAGAAAACAGTGTCTCGCTGACATCATGAGGCGAAAACTTGCAGTAAATCTTCGTCCTGGCTGGAGTTTCCGAAATTTTTGGTTTCAGTCTGTTTGTTGTGTGGACAAACAGGGTAACAGCGTCAAAAAAATGTGACATTTTTAAATTTCTTGTGTTTTTGTGGACATGGCCTAAAATCAAACATACTGTATACAAACAATTCTATATTGCAAGATTCTGTTTAATTATTCCCAATTATAATTATTTTTCAAATGCAACTTTGTTCCCACAGAAAGCTAAAGCCCTCTATGTTGCAGCCCTTGCTGCATAATCTTGTGTTTGACATTCCTCAGCTTCCGGAAAATTTCAAGATGCCACTTAAGGTCTAAAGTAAAAACGAAGCATTCAATAAAAGCACAGCTAATTGATTTTTCCTTGTACTTATCACTGTGATCTCTGCTAATTGCAGCTGTTGACCAATCATTATGAGCAGAGCAGGAAGTACTACTGTCGGAGTGATGGATGCGGTGGCTTTGGCTCCTCCTCAGAGGAAGAACTTTGTCTGACCAGGAGGCTGTTTTGGGGGATATTCAGTGCTCTTGCCAAAAAAGTGAGAAAAGACAGAAATCTTTTTAATTATATTTGGTTTGTTACACATAAACCATGTAACCAGGGGCTAAAATTAACACCAAAGACCAAAATGTGAGTAAAAATCAGCATTGGAGAATACTTTTTATATGTTTTTTATTCATTGTAAAATTGCCTGGGATCAAATCATAATAGCTGCATTATAATTGCATAAAAATGTCATTTGATTCATAGCACAGTGAGGTTTGTTCATGATCAGCTCAAGATAACAGCGGTTTCAGTGAATTGGTTCACAGTAATGACAAATTACTCCGCAAAAATAAGTATCCGCAAGTGCAGTAAGTTTGGAATGACTATAATGTCTATTTAAAAATGCACTGGAAAATGCCAAATATCCTTTCTGGTTTGGAATGGGAATGTTATACATCATTTGTCCCTGTGGTTTTTCATTTCACAAAAAATAACAAAAAAAAAACACTAACATTTGAATGCAAGACAAAGAAAGAATATTCATACATTATATTAATATATCACTATAATTATACAATATATAACTATTGACATTTATAAGCTATGTAGCAAAAAATATATATTTAATAGTTGTAAAATAATAATATTATTATCAATGATCATGATAAAGATACACTTAAAAAATAATGTTTGATGTTTGTTTAAACTACTTATTTAAAATAAGCTGAAACAACTCAATTCTTGACATTTTTGGGGGGACAAATCAATGTTTTATGTTCAATCCACTTCAATTTTTTTTAACTAATAAGTTAACTTAATTCCTTCATGTTGTCCTAACACAAATCGATTTTGTGGAAGCATTTTTACAATGTAATTATATAAATAATAATAATTCCCATTTTTTACCATAAGATGTCTGTTAAATGTAATGCACAGTTAAAATGTTTTTTTTTCTTTCTCATCCACAGTCTTATGATGCAGACCTGTTTAAACTGGCTCTCGGGTGTCTTAGTGCAGTTGCTGGAGCGATTCCTCCTGAGCACCTTGACCTGAGTTGCACCGGCGGAAGAGAGAGACACTCAGTGATGGATTCAGAGAGATGCTTTTGTCCTCAACCCCTGGACACCTCAAAGTAAAGGGCTAATAAACACATGAGTTCAATTTAATGCACTTTTAACACTGATCTCAGAAGTCCACTTTGTCCTTTTCAGAAAAGTGTATTGTGAATTGCTTGAAATGTAATACATAATAGTTTTCTCATGCATTTTTAGTGTGACAATCCCAGAGAGTCTGGAGTTCGTGGTATACAAATATGCTGAACATACACATGAGAAATGGTCAATGGAAAAGGTAATCAGTTTCTTACTACAAGAGTTTACCTTCAGATGACGGCCAGTAATGCGGTCTTTAATACTGTGTTTGATGGTTCTTTCCCAGTTTAGTAATGGTTGGGTTCATGGAGAACAGCTTTCTGAGAGCTCTAAAGTTCATCCACTCTTAAAACCTTACAGAGCTCTGTCTGAAAAGGTAGCCCTTAACCAGAATAAATGTGTGCACATTACAAATAATAATACTTTAGTATACTGTGTGGAATGAAGAAAGCTCATGTAGTTTATTGCTACAAAATTAGGTTGATTTCTGTTTTAGGATAAAGAATGTTATCGAGGGGTCATTAAAGAGACGGTGAAATGCATGCTGGTCTTAGGCTGGACCATTGAGAGGACTAATGAGGGGGATTCACATGGCATTCACAACCCAGCAAGAAGGATCTCACAGTCTGGCAAGGTAACAGTCACGTAAAAAAAATGTTTTTGTTATGTCCATTCATCTTTGAATTTTGACAGTTTTATTCTTTCTCAAATATATCTTTCAAGTGCTGTTTATTAATTAATAATAATATTAATAATAATTTCTTACATTTATATAGCGCTTTTCTGGACACTCAAAGCACTTTACACATTGGAGGGAATCTCCTCATCCACCACCATGTCTTGTGTGCGGTCTGGCGCAATTTGCGACGGCAGCAAATTGCGCCAGACCGCACACAAGACACTAGCTGAGGAGACAGAGTGATGAAGCCAATTATGATATGGAGATGGTTGGGAGGCCATGATAGACAGAGACCAGTGGGGAAATTTGGCCAGGATGCTGGGGGTTAAATCCCTTCTCTTTTTCGAAGGACATCCTGAGATTTTCAGTTTTCAGGACCTCGGTTTAACGTCTCATCCAAAAGACGGTGCTCACTGAGTATTATAGTGTCTCCTTAACGCCTAGTTATCCTAATTTACATAGTTTAAATTGCACTTGAAACTGAACACTAGTATCATGCAAATAAACTAGAAAAATATGATGTACTTTCATCATGGCAAAGACAAAATACTTTATGTAAAAACACTTTGTTAAAAAAATTGTTCAAAAAAATCTTCTCTACCTAAAACAGTACTTGGGAGATGCTTAAAAAGAAAAAAAATCAAAGGAGTGCTACAGCCTTATAATTTTGACTTCAAATGTACAATTAAACATCTGTGTATCTGGTCCATGTTTGGATCACTAGAAAAAAATGCAATACTGTATGTGCATAACCTCCAAAATGTCAGCAGCTAGCTCTCTGCAACTCTCATATGGTCGCCCACTTGCTGCTGGAAGTGGTGTTAGTGAGACCAGCAGGGGACTCTCAACCTGCCGTTCTGTGTGTCCTAATGCCCCAGTATATTGATGAGGACTCTATACTGCTCAGTGAGCGCCATCTTTCACATGAGACATTAAACCGAGGTCCTGATTCCCTGCAGTCAATTAAAATCCCAGGATGTCCTTTGAAAAAGAGTAGGGTTTTAACCTCGGCATCCTGGCCAAATTTGCCCACTGGCCTTCTGTCCATCATGGCCTCCTAACCATCCCCATATCATAATTGGCTTCACCATTCTTCTCCACCAATCAGCTGGTGTGTGGTTTGCAGTCTGGTGCAATATGGGTGCCGTCGCGTCATCCAGGTGGATTCTGCACACTGGTGGTGGATGAGGAGATTCCACTCAAAATGTGTAAAGCTCTTTGAGTGTCCAGAAATATTATATATTATATATAAAATATTGTTAATAATGTCATAAATAATCCGCTTGTTAAGTCATGACGTATCGGTGACGTATGGAATACTGTTTCCGGGTCCAAACCGCTATCTCAAATTAAATAGTGCAAAAACTGAGGTTTTGCTTGTTGGTACCAAATCAACACTCTACAAAACAGACAGCTTTTCTCTTTCTGTTGATGACTGTTCCATTTATCCCTCTAAACAGGTCAAGAGTCTGGGGGTCATCCTTGATAGCACCCTATCTTGTGATTCTCACATCAATAATATCATCCCAGTCTGCTTTTGTCCACCTACATAAAATTAACCGATTCCGCCCGTTTCTTACCCCTCATGCCACTGCTGTTCTTGTCCATAGCCTTTTCACATCTCGTATAGATTACTGCAACTCCCTTCTCTTTGGTCTAACTCAAAAATCCCTCCGTAAGCTTCAGTTGGTCCAGAACTCAGCTGCCCGTATCATCACCAGAACCCCTTCTTCTCATCACATCATCCCTGTCCTGCAGCAGCTTCATTGGTTACCTGTTCATTTTCAAATTGATTTAAAAATTTTGCTGTTAACATTCAAAGCCATCCACAATCTCGCCCCTCCATATTTGTCTGCCCTCATTCACATTGCTTCTCCCTCTCGCACCCTGAGATCTTCTTCCTCCTTCCACTTGTCTGTTCCCTCTGCTCATCTATCGTCTATGGGCAGCAGAGCATTCAGCCACTCTGCTCCCCGGCTTTGAAACTCACTACCACCTGCCATCAGAAACATTGACTCCCTTACAATACTCAAAACAAAACTCAAAACTTACTTATTTAAGGTGGCTTATAATACATACTGTAAATGTATCTGCACTATTGCTGTGTATATCTTTATATTATTTCTCTTGCTATTTTATTGCTCTTGTTTATTGTACGGTGTCCTTGAGTTGCCAGAAAGGCGCCTTTAAAAAAATTTATTATTATTTTTATTATTATTATTACTAATTTAAATTGAGAAAGTATTCGTTTATGACCAACTAATATTTGAACTTTTTAGTCAAATCACACATAAAGTAAATATTATCTAAAATTAGGTATGCACCAATCCCGATACTTAGATCAGATATCGGTTCGATACCGCATATTTTTGCTGGATCAGGTATCGGCCAGCTGGTACTGATCCAAATCCGATCTTGCACGTGTACTATGGTCTGTGTTTATAAGCCAACTAAGCCATGAAGGTAGCCTATTATAAGGCACTAGAAAGCTGTCATGTAGGCCTACTATATCCCAAATATTCTGAAGCCATTCCACTGTTTAATGCGAAGTACAAATGAATATTCAGGTGGTTAAATTCATGTTAAATTCAACGCTTCCCTCCTCTGCCCCTGTCAATCATTCTCCATTCATTCACAATTCAAACGTGTTGCGTTCGCTTATGACAACACAAAAAACTTTCTCCAAGGCTATTTGTTTTGTTATTTGGTTATTATCTGCTCTTCACACACAAAGTAGGCCTACCTGAATTTTTTAATTCGAAAAGGTTCAATAATACGTTAGACAGATCCTCAACGCACTGATTTCTTCCCTTTGTGCTGCTCAGTTTTGGAAGTGTCCGCAGATACTGGTGGGCTGCACGCTGTGTCTCAGTGATGCTGGTTTCTGTTCTCTCATCCTTCCGACTGAGTTTATTCTTCCGAGGTGAATAATTTAAGTGCTGTGAATAGTTTGTAAAGCCTGGCTCATTGTGTTCAAAGTAGTTGATTAAATTAATAAAGTGAAACTGATGGGCTGAATACAGATTGTCATTGACAGAAAATTATTTAGCCTAATATAGGCTACTCTGAAACTGAATATTTCACAGTAATTTTATTTATATAAAAATTTTATTTAACAGACCAGTTTGTGTTTTGGCTCTGAAGCATATAAGCAGACCTTGTTTTGAACTTTTTCATCTCACGGCGAGAATTGTCAAAGGATTATTGTAGTAAGGTTCGTTTGTATGAGGGAAGAAGAAGACAGGGTCGGCGATATCAGGTAAGATAATAGTTTTTATTTTTCAGGTATAGTCACACCCCACGTGTAGCTGTGCGGGTGTGTGTGTGTTCTCTCCTCTCCCTCTCCCGGCTGCTCCTTCTCCTTAAGAAGGGTGTCTCTCCGGCCCAATCACTAGAATAAACAGGTGTTATTTATTATTTCTGATTGGCCTGCTGATTAGCTGCCGGGCTCCGAGCATGCTCTCCCCCCTCATTGGGTGTTCGATCACGCTTACCTCTCCACATACCCCCACCGCCCGCCTCAGGCCGGGGAGCCGTCCGGCCTGCAGCCCTCCCCCCCCCGCCCTGGAGAGGAAGTCGGCTACCGCCATCTGTGCACCCGGCCTGTGGACCACCTTGAATTTAAAAGGCTGTAACGCTAGATACCAACGGGTGATCCGCGCGTTGGTATCCTTCATGCGGTGGAGCCACTGGAGAGGAGCATGATCTGAACAGAGGACGAATTCCCTGCCCAGGAGATAATAGCGAAGAGTGAGAACGGCCCACCTTATCGCCAGGCACTCCTTTTCAATGGTGCTGTACTTAGCCTCACTCTTACTGAGTTTTCGGCTAATGTACAGCACCGGCCGTTCCACTCCTGCCACCTCCTGGGAGAGAACCGCCCCCAGACCCCGATCGGACGCATCCGTCTGTAACAGAAAGGGGAGAGCAAAATCAGGAGCGTGCAATAGCGGCCCCCCGCAAAGTATAGATTTTACCTTTGAGAAGGCCTGTTGGCACTGCTCCGACCATTGGACGGTATCTGGTCCCTCCTTTTTAGTGAGATCAGTCAATGAGCTGACGAGGGCCGAATAATTAGGAACAAAACGCCTATAATATCCTGCCAGTCCCAAAAACTGTCTCACCTCCTTTTTGGTCTTAGGTCTCGGACAGGTTGCAATAGCTGCAGTCTTATCAATTTGGGGCTGCACCTGCCCGTGACCTAAGTGGAAGCCCAAATACCTTACCTCCACTCGCCCAATTGCGCACTTCTTTGGGTTGGCCGTAAGCCCAGCCCGTCTCAGCGCTGATAATACCGCCCTCAGATGTTGCATATGCCGCTGCCAATCATTACTGAAAATGATGATGTCATCTAAATAAGCAGCGGCATATGCGGAGTGAGGGCCAAGTATTTTGTCCATCAGCCGCTGAAACGTAGCCGGTGCCCCGAACAGCCCGAACGGAAGTGTCACAAATTGGTGTAATCCAAACGGCGTTGTGAAGGCTGTTTTTTCATGGAATATTGGAGATAAGGGGATCTGCCAATAACCCTTTGTCAAATCCAACGTCGAGTAATATCGAGCAGCACCTAACCGGTCGAGCAACTCGTCAATACGCGGCATTGGATATGCGTCGAATTTCGACACAGCGTTGACTTTTCTATAATCCACACAGAACCGGACCGAACCATCAGTCTTGGGTACCAAGACGATTGGGCTGGCCCAGTCACTGTGGGACTCTTCTACTACACCCATTTTCAACATATTACTCAATTCTTCCTGAATCACTTTTTTCTTGTGTTCAGGTAGGCGATACGGCCGGGTCCTAACGACCATGCCTGGTTCGGTCTCGATATGGTGCTGGATCAAGTTAGTACGACCGGGCAGGGGTGAGAACACGTCAGAATACTCACGTTGAAGGTGCCGGATATTGATGAGCTGGCTCGCTGAGAGATGGTCACCCCCGGTGACCAGAGTGCCTGGCCGCTGTCGGCCCGTGCTCTCTGGTCCCAGGTCATCCTCGTTGTTAATAAGCGTAGCCAGCATCACCTCCTCCGGCTCCCTCCACTGCTTCAGCAGATTAATGTGGTATATCTGACGAGAATCAGCCCTGTCCGAACGCATTACCTCATAATCGAGATCGCTGACTCGTCGTGTGACCACAAACGGCCCTTGCCACTTGGCGAGTAATTTAGAGCTGGAAGTGGGTAGCAGTACAAGGACTTTATCTCCCTGTGAAAATTTGCGTAGTTTAGTGCCCCTGTCATAACGCCGGCGTTGGTCATCCTGGGCCTTAAGCAAATGCTCCGTAGAGAGCCGCCCCAGTGTGTGGAGTTTTGCTCTAAGGTCCAGAATATACTGAATTTCGTTTTTACTGTTTGAAGGCTCGTCCTCCCAAGCCTCTCTAATGACATCTAAAACCCCACGGGGCTGTCTGCCGTAGAGAAGCTCGAAGGGGGAAAACCCCGTGGAGGCTTGGGGAACCTCCCGCACAGCGAATAACAAGGGTTCTAACCACTTATCCCAATTTTTCGCGTCCTCGTGAACGAATTTACGGATCATGGATTTAAGTGTGCGATTAAATCGTTCCACCAGCCCGTCTGTTTGTGGGTGATAGACGCTAGTGCGAATTGATTTAACGCCCAATAATTCGTAAAGCTCGCGCATTGTGCGTGACATGAACGCGGTGCCTTGATCAGTGAGAATCTCCTTGGGGATTCCCACTCGGGAGATTATGCGAAACAGAGCCTCCGCAACGCTCTTTGCTGAGATGTTACGGAGCGCTACTGCTTCCGGGTATCGGGTTGCATAATCTACTAGAACTAATGCAAACCGGTGCCCGCGTGCGGATCGCTCTAATGGCCCGATGAGATCCATCCCAATTCTCTCGAAGGGGATCTCCATAACTGGCAATGGGCGCAATGGCGCTTTTGGGGTGGCCGGTGGATTTACCAGCTGACATACACGACACGCCGCGCACCATCTGCTGACGTCACCGTGAATGCCCGGCCAAAAGAATCGGGCCATGAGGCGATTTAGTGTGGCCGCCTGACCTAAATGTCCGGCCATAGGATTAGAATGAGCCGCCTGGAAAAGCATTTCCCGACGGCTCTTTGGTACTAATAATTGGGTTGTATCTTCCTTTGTCTGAGCGTCTTGGATCACTCGATACACCCTATCATTAATAATCGCAAAATAAGGATAGGAGAGGGGTCGATCAGGCTGGAGGATTTTCCCATCAATAACCTGCACTCTTTCGAGTGCATGTCTCAGCGTGTTATCACGCGACTGCTCCAGGGGAAAGTCTTTACACCGGGAAATTCCCAGCCCTTCCCCTGAGTCAGCGCGTGACGTCACGGCTTGGGATTCCCCCAGCTGAGCGACCCGCCCCCTCTCCGGCGACTTCTTTTCCCAAGAAACACCCGCACATAAGACCCCTAATAATCTATTAAATCCAGGCCAATTGGTTCCCAGAATTAGCGGGTGTTTGAGGTGCGGGTTAACCGCCACCTCCACTTTATGCTTTTTCCCCCTGAATTGAATATCTATAGCCGTTAGCGGGTAGTGAATTACATCCCCGTGCACACACCTTACCCTTACAGTGCGGCTTGTATCCAATGCCGGGTCTTGAAGCAGGCTTTGGTGGATGGAGGTCTGGTTACACCCCGAATCCACCAAAGCTTGATATGTACCCCCTTTTATACTCACTGGTATCCGGTATAGCCCGTCGCGACCGGGGGCGACGATTGGCGTGGCGGGGACGCGAATCAACGCACTCACCTCCTTCACGGAGCTGAATTTTGGTGCGCTATCCTCGCCCCCGCGGCGCCAATGCATCGGCCCAGACCTTTTCACTACACCCCCGGGGCCAGCAAGACCAACCGATTGAACCGGAGAGAGACCTGCCGCTGTCTGGGAAGCAGCCAGGGGTGGAAACTCCGCCCCTCCGTCCTGATAGGTTTCCCCTTCCAGCGGGGCTGGCTGCGGATCCGCCTCATTGCACCGCCGTCTGGGTGCTGGCGTGGGCGGCCTCCGCATTCTGGGCCTGGGAACAGGACGAGAGAGAGAGAGAGAAAGAGGGGGAGAGAAGAGAGAGGTTATTTCGCCGACCCTGGACTTCGCCACCAGGTGATCCTCCGCCAGCTGGATAGCCGTCTCCAGATCCTTGGGCCGGTGGCACTGGACCCACTCCGATGTTCGGGAGGGGAGGCGGGTGATGAACTGCTCCAGCACTACGGCATCCATTATCTGGGCGACGGTCCGGCCATCCTGTAGTAGCCATCTGCGGCAGGCATCACGGAGCTGCTGGGCGAACGCAAAGGGCCGCTGGAGAATAGCTCGCTTTAGGTGATGGTACTCCAGGAGATTCCGGGCCGGTAGCTGCTGGGCTGCGATTTGGGCTTCGCCCGAGAGCAGCGGGATGACTCGAACCGGCCACTCGGCCCGCGGCCAGCCACACGCCTCTGCCATCTTCTCGAAGAGATCGAGGAAAACTTCCGGGTCGTCCTCTGACGCCATTTTCTGTAAGGCGATGGGAGGGTGGGCGGCAGATGTCGGAGCGGGCCGGATCTCCTGGGACAGCAGACTCCGGAGTTGCTCGCGGTCCTCCCGCTGGGCCTCCATGAGGACTTGGAAACGTTGTTCCTGGGTGTTCTTCAGCTCCACCAGCGCATCCTGTTGTTGTTGGCGGAGGAACGCGAGGGCCTGGATGGCTTCCGCAAATGGCAGTCTTGACGGAGTGGTCATTCTGGCAGCAAAGTTTCTTCTTCTTCAGTGGTTTCGGCACCACTGTAGTAAGGTTCGTTTGTATGAGGGAAGAAGAAGACAGGGTCGGCG
>CAIGQZ010034910.1:3324222-3342615 GCA_903798205.1 Danio tinwini
TCTGTCTGTCTGTCTGTCTGTCTGTCTGTCTGTCTGTCTGTCTGTCTGTCTGTCTGTCTGTCTGTCTGTCTGTCTGTCTGTGTCTGTCTGTCTGTCTGTCTGTCTGTCTGTCTGTATGTAAATGTCATAATAATACATTTTATTTTGTGTTATAAATTATATATAAAAATTGTGTATTATAATATACATTTTATTAAATATAAAACTGTTATTTTAAATTGTAATAATATTTCATAATATTGTTTTTTACTGTGTTTTAAGCGTAGAAATGCAGAAATTAACAAAATATTCAAATGACCCCAAACGTCTGTAACTTGTCTATGCCTGTTTATCTCTAGGATGCTAATGAAAACCACCAGTGAATCTGTAAGAGTGTCGCTGGGGTCATTCTTCAAAGCTGCAGCAGAGGATCTGGAGTTAATGGTGAAAAACATGACTTTGGACGGCCTGAACCGAGCCCAGAAAAGGGACGACGCTGAGCTCATAACATACACCACCACTGTCCTGATCCCGGTGCTCAGCGCCCTCTTCCAGCACGACTCCCAGAGGCAGAGCGGAGCCGGACTGATCCGTAAGAGAGAGCAGAACAGGGCCGAATGCATAGAAGAAATGGCAGCAGCTAATTGGATGAATAATGAATAGATTAACCTGTCCTATGATGAATGAACAGATGAAGGCAAAATAAATGGAGGTTGTGAAAAAATGTAGCAGATCGCTTCACTTTCCGCTTCTGTTTTGCCAATTAGACTGGCTCCTGACTTCCTGTCCACACAGTATGTAGTGTAATATATAGGGCCCTGTGTTTGACCCCTCTTACAGTATATTTGGTCAAGGGCATGTGTGTCCTGGTGTATATTTTAATAGAGAATATGCAGTGCTGGCAAAAAGCATTGCAAAACGCCTAGACAGACCTCTTTTATGAAGTCTAAAAAGGTGATGACTCCCTCTAGGTTTAGTTTGTGGATTCAGTAAAGTTTTAAAATGTATAAAAGTCTAAAGAAACCGACTGTGAAAAAATATTCAGTTTTACCACAAGTCCAACAGCATTCAGACTTCATACACTCTGTAACCTAAGAATTTGCTTTTTGAACATGACCTTATATTACTCCCTTAAACAATAGTCTTCACAAGTGTACGAGCTAAAGAAAACACTGTTTATGCCACTCGGCAGGACTACAGCAGGCTTTACTGCGATAACAATATGTTTATAGAACAGCAGCATCATGTGTTGAATCATTCATACTGTACATTTCTGCGCTCTGTGAACTGATTAGCATTTCATTAGAAGGAATTTCACACAGTTTACTCCTCTTTTGCAATTCGACTGTATTATATGAATAAATCTCACACGCAGTCGGGATGAATCGTAGCCTATCAGTAAGGATGCAAGAGCGCTCGGATAAAACGCTAGAAGAAAAGATTTGTTTTTTGAATCTATAATGTGTATTTTTCTTTCAGTGGATGAAGTGCAGTCCTGTTGTTACAGAATCCTCAGCAGTCTCTACATCCTTGGCACCTGCAGCGGCACCTTTATCGAGAGGTAACACTCTATCTCCTGGAGATTCTTTCTTCTATGAAAAGTCTGTCACTCTTTGCTTTCCATCATGTCATTCCAAACCTATATGCTGTTTTTCTTGTACTGAAACAGGAAAGGGAACTTTGAATATAGTGCATGTCTTTAAAAAGGGTTTTTAGAAAGGGTCTTGTACTTTATCACCTGTATCTAAAAGGGCGTCTCTTATGGTCACCAAGCAAATTATGAAGAAATTATTTTTTGAAATAATAATAGTAAGATATACAAGTAATATTGCACTTTAAAATATTGTTTTTCTGTTAAAAAATGTAGTGTTTTAACGTAACTTATTAATTCAGTGTCGTGTGATCCTACAAAAATAGTTTTAATATACTTGATTTGGTTCTCAAACATTACATTTATTATTGTTGTTATTAATAAAATAACAGCATTGATTAATGATTTTGTAGAAACATTACATACACTACCTGACACAAGTCTTGTTGTCTATCCCAGTTGTAAGAGCAACAAATAATAACTTGACTTCTTGTTGATCATTTAGAAAAGTGGTAGACATCCAAAACATGCAGTGTACAGTATGTGGTTCTCCAGGAACATGATTGAGAAACACTGATCTAGAGGCATTGCCTTTCAGATAAGCCACTTCTGATACCAATTGATCAACTAGGAGTCAAGCTATGGTAACACTTTATTTTCATGGTCCATTTGAGTATTAGTAGACTGTGCTTATATCTGTTAATACTGCTCCTTCAACAGACATTTAACTGACTATAAGAAACTTTGCAAGTACATGCAAAGTCAACGTACACTAACCCCAACCCCAACCTAACAGTCTACTTATAATCTAATGAGAATTAGTTGCAATGTTGTTTTCATAATTCTTTGATGAATAAATATCAAATAAACTAGCACTGAGACATTTTTGTAACATGGTAAATGTACTGTTTTTGTGGTAATTTTGGATCACTTGAGGAAAAAAAATCTTTTTATTGTGCTTTGTTTTTGAAGGATTTTCTAAGTATCTCTTTGCCACTTTCTGTATTTTTGTGACCAAAAAAGAAAAAGTGCTCCTCAAACTCCCCAAACAGTTTTGTTTAAACACAAAGAATCAACAGTGTAAAGGAAAATCATTGGTACAAAAGGTTTTTCTTACACTTATTGTGTATATTACATCAGATGTGATGAAATATATATTCATGTAGTTGTATAAACTACTTTTTGCCATTAATAATAATATTACTACTACTACTACTACTGCTACTAATAATAATAATAATAATAATAATTTGTACATGGTCACTATGGACTGTGCAGAAAATAGCTGATCTAATGTAAGGTATAAATTAATCTACTGAAATCATGCAGATTTCAAATGACATGATGGTGAAAACAAATCAATTTTGGGTCAACTAACCTTTTAACAAATCTGTCATCCTCAGACATTGTGGCTATTTGGGTGTTTGCCTCTCATTAATTCATTCTGCTTGTTTTTTTTTTTTCACTTTTAAGACTTGTGTGCTCCACAGTTGTTAGCTCATGTCTAAATTTATACAGCTCAACTGTCAATCGGCCATTATCTTTGTTTTGATAGGCAGAGGTCGGTCTTGGGGGAGTGTCTGGCTGCATTATCTGCAGCCTTTCCCGTGTGTTTCTTGGAGCTGAGTGACCTTCATTCTCACTCTGACACTTTGAGTAATGAAGGTATAGGCAAGAAAAGTTCAGCAAAACACCAAAACATGCACACACTCATGCTTCCACATGCAGTTTTTCCTTCACAGATGTCAATGTGCTTTTTTCTAGACGAGAGAGCTTGTAAGCCCCTCCCCAATTTGCATGAGGCTTTCTTAGAGGTGGAGGAGCTGGCAGGGGCAGGGCCAGCAGCTCGCCATGCCCTTTTATTGAGGGTCACAGAGGTCATACTTCCGCTACTGTGCAGTTATGTGTCTAGATGGGGTGAAGTTGATAACCAGGCATCCCAGGAGGGACACTGTTCCTCTGTCACACCCCAACACGCTAATGCACTGCTGGGTCACATCCTCTCCATCATCCACACTCACCTGGGGACTTCCGACAGTGCTTGGATGAAACGCCTCGCAGGTGAGTCAGTCCCTCTAGAGGAGTGAATTATCAGAGTTCCTAATGTGATAAACAGCAACTCGTTCACCACCAAATAACAACACAAATGTAAGAAAATAACATAGTATTTGTTGTAGTATTTGGCCAGCCTATCATCAGCAAGGCAGAACCACACCTCCTGAAAAGCCACTTCCTGCCTCTGATGGGAAAGTTGTGGAAGAGGGTGGAGTCAGTACTGCTGGAGGAGGAGCACTTGAAGACTGAGGGGCGTGGCGATGTCTCAGAGCAGGAGTTAGACATCCAGGAGAGGTTTACCGTGTTGGTTCAAGACATCTATGCATTTTACCCTTTGCTCATTTCTTTTATAGACCTCTACAGGTGAGAAACGAAGCAGTGTTGACTTTTAAAAAGTAGATTTTATTTATTGCCTACTTATTTATTACTGACACTGTTTAACTTCTAATATTTATTAGAATGAGTTGGCTGAGAGAGGTGAATGGAGATGCTGAGAAGCTTTTCTCCCTTGTGGCTGAAGTGTTCATTTTCTGGGCTAAATCTCATGTGAGCATTTATGATATCTAATATCTACCTCTTAAAGGCATCATGAACTGAGAAACCAAAAGGTTATTGATATTTTGATATAGAGGAGGTCATAGTGTTATAAAAACATCTTGCAAGTTTTAGAGTTAAAAACTTTGTTGTTACTCTAAAAACAGCTGATATTGAAGGCAGTCTGCTAAAATGACAGGGAATTGAATGTTCTCCTCAGAAGATCAATGTCTACTTCTACTTCACTGCCTGTTCAGCCATATTATTGGTGCAGTATGTAAGTTTGACACCCAGTGGTTGAACTAGGTATTGCATTCCTGGATCAAAACAAATGCAAGCGCAGGTTGCCAGATTGACGACCAACAGGAGCGAGTCTCGAGCCTAAAGGATGATTTAAACCGTGTTCTAAATAAAAGCAACGACACGCGATAGAAGGAATATTTTACATGACATGACATTTATTGCCATACTACTGAAAGCAGCAGTAGATAGTTTACCTCAGATCTTAAAAATAAACAAAAAATAAGAACTGTGAAAGAATGCAAACCAACATGTACTGTATCAGTGATTCAGCACCTACATTTAATAATGTTAAAGAGGTTTAATAGGTATTAATTTGATTATAAACCTTACCATTTCATGAGTGAGTGCATATTCTGTGCTTCTCAATGGCTACATTTAAATTTCTGTCGCATTTCATCTGGTGCAAACAGCCAAATTTCATATCACTGCAAATCTCGTCACTTTGTGTGTTGGTAGGACACGGGGTTACAATGTAACCTGCTCGCCTAATGTTTATGTTTGTAATATTTATATTATTTGCTTATTAATAACCTCATGTGGGTACACACAGTACCTTTAACATGCAACACTGTTAACCAGTCACAGCTGTGGGTGTTTACTTCTAAGCCTACAGTCCGCTACATCCACAAACAGAGTGTTCTGAAGTGGGGTCAAAACACCAGAAATTAAATTACTTATAAATTTGGATAATTTTTTAATGTAATAACTTGATAACTTTATTATTGGACCTCAAAGAACAGTACCAAAAAAAAAACCAACAGGTACACCATGATCCCATTAAAAGCATCATATCATCAATTAAATTTTTATCCTGTATAAATAAATAAGTTTAAATTTAAAATGTTCTGAAAAGTAATATTTTGCAGCAGAAATGTCTTAAATGACATTTAAAAAATATGAGAAAAGATTAGATATTTAAATATGATTTAATATTTTGTCCCCATCTTCATATTAATTTATTACCTTGTTTTACTTGAATCAGTTTGGTTAATTAAAATTGGCTTTATATTAACAAATCATTTGTGACTGCAATATCTCTTTTCAGTTCTTGATTAATTATGTACTGTATATAGCACTGAAAACAACTCTTAAAATATCACTCCTAGTGCACACACACAGATTATTTTTTTGTTGACATACTTTTATTCATTCATTCATTTACTTGCCTTCGGCTTAGTCTCTATTTCAGAGGTCACCACAGCGGAATGAACCGCCAACTATTCCAGCATATGTTTTATGCAGCGCATGCCCTTTCAACTGCAACCCAGTATTGAGAACCACCCATACACATTTATTCACACACGCACTCATATACTACGGACAATTTAGTGGATTTAATTCATCTATAACTAGGCCCACACAGAATCTGCGCGCTGAAATCCTCAGATTTCCACAGATTTTAAGCCCATCATTTAGTCTATGTATTTACTTGTGTAAATGTGTGTATATTAATATTTATTCACTTTTTAAATTCATTTCACTAATATTATTGTGATATAATAATAGTAATATAAAAATTTCCATATAAATTATTTACAATACAGTTTGTAAAGATATATGAGAGACTTGCTTTGTTTGCCAAATAAGTGGATCTAATAGGATTTGCATTAAATATAAGTAAAAAATGTATATATTTTTTTCATATATTAAGTTTTTAGTTATGATACTCCTCAAATCATACCACATAAATTGAATTTTTTTTTACAAAATTCTGAGCAGAAATAGCAAAAAATGGCTGCAGATTCTGTCTGGCCTTACCTATAGTGAATGTCTTTAGACTGTGGGGGAAACCAGAGCACCCAGAGGAAACCCACGCAAACACGGGGAGAACATGCAAACTTCACACAGAAATGCCAACTGGCCCAGCTGGGACTCAAACCAGCGACCTTTTTGCTAACCACTGAGCCACTGTGCCGCCACATATTTTATTCTTTTTGTAATTCATTGTACTTATTTAATCTTTTAATTTCATTTATATTTAATTTTTTTTTTCCATTTGTCATTTTCTTTTTTTAGAATTTCAAATGGGAAGAACAGAACTTTGTGGTACAGAATGAAATCAACAACATGGCATTCCTGGTGAACGGCAGCAAAAGCAGAATGAATAAGGTTTCTTGTGATCTTATTTATACCATTTAATTTATTCTTCCCTTCCTTTCAATTCTACCCTTTATTATCTTTGTTGAAACACACGTTCTGTTTTAGTAGTTATTCTCACTCTTGATTACATTTATTTTGACCTCATTTTTTATTTTATTCTTTGAAAAGAAATTAATCTTTGGTCTGTAAACAATGAGCTCTGGAGTGACTTTAATAAATGGCCACATCAATATTCAATCCAAATATGCATTCAGTAATATTGAATGAATGGAAATTGTATGATTTTTCCATTAGGGAGGAGTGTTCAGCCGGGAGAGGAGGAAGGTGAAGAGGAAGGCTGATCGTTACTCCACACACACCTCTCTCATTGTGGTGGCCCCCAAAAAACTCCTTTCTGTAGCCATGAATGGATGTTGCCATGGCGATCAGGGCCTGGTCAGCCATGCCAAAAGCCGATTTGCTCAGGTAGACCAGCTCATGCTGATCAATAATGACAATGTTTCCAAATCAATCTTTTCTCATCTTGAAAATTTTGTTATATGAAACATTTGTCTGTTTCTAGAGGGACACAGAAGATGAGGTCCGGGCATACATTCTCAGCACCTTACAACAGGTGAACCAGCAGAGAGCCTGTGAAAGTGATGATAATGTCCTGTGAAAATGCTTTTTGTGTCTCCTGACCTCACTTGGTTTCATATTTCTTTTTTTTTTGCCAGGATCTGTGTGAAAACTCAGTAGATCCCTTCAGAGTTGAGAGGATCTTGAGCATCGCTCGTGTTCTTTTCCACCTTGATCAGGTTAGACTGGAAATTAATTTCTGCTGCTGATTGCAAATGTTGATTAATGATGCAATGGTATTATATGTAAATGGATGTAGATATTAGGGTTGCATGATATTGGAACACATTACCATAATTGTATTTCTGCGATTATACATTGGGATATGAATATAACACATATATGACTTAAGTAACAGTTTGGGAAGAATTCACAATTTTACATTAATTAGGATGATTTTGTTGGGGAGTGCATGTGCATAAAATATCCAAAAAATATATAAAAATAATGTAATTAAAAGATTAAAGCACAGATAAAAATGATATAAACAGTGCTTTATGGTTTTTGGTGTCTTACACCTGGCTCAAAAATGTAACATTAAGGGAGATGACACAGCGAAATAAAGTCAAAAATAATATTTATTTTAGCACAATTGAATATAACATAATCAAAACATTAGTATGTTCAATCAGTCTGAAAAGCAAGTGAATGGATGTGGTAAGTGTTATGGATGCAAAACAAAACATAAAGCCCAAATTGGAGCGAAGCTTTGGCCAACTGCCCAAACAGTGAATGAACAGCAACCCCAACAAACTCTGTCATTGAGTTTAAATAAGGGTGCTGACCAGCATCTGGTGCGCTGAAAGCACACCCCCAACCTAGAACAAACAAACAAATGCAGGACTAACAGGTGGAATATTGCAATATTTAGGTGAAGAAATAAAGGCACAGGCAACAAAAACAGCTTCATCAAGTTCGAAGCAGAAAATTCCAATATTCTTAAAGGTAAAATAAATTATCTGGTGGATGTTTTGAGCTGAAACTTTACAGACACATTCTGGAGAGACAAAAGACTTGTCTTAATCTTGAAAAAGGGGTAAAATAGGTTCCCTTTAACACATTTTTTTTTTAAATATGTTGAATAACTGCTGAATTTTCTAATAGCTTTATTTGATAGAACTTTCTTCAAGAGGATAGTAAATAATATCTTACTACAGTAGCTATTTTGCAAGACATTAGTATTTATTCTTAAGTGAAATTTGTATACTGTATATAGAGATAGAGAATTTGCATCCAGCTCACAAATACAGGTTTCCAATGAACCAGCGCAGTTCAGTGGACATTTGAGGAAAAATATGTGTTTGTGTGGCTCTGTTGTGGTAATTGGGTTACATATTGGTTGTTTTCTGTCAGGTGGATCACCCTCAGAAGATGAAGAGGCCAGTGTGGTATAAGATGTTGTCTAAGCAGAGGAAACGCGCTGTAGTTGCCTGCTTAAGAATGGCTCCTTTGTACAATCTCCCCAGGTTTGCTGCTGCAAGAGTTATGACAAGCTCGTTTTTTTTTTTTATTGCATTATGAATTACCCAACTTATAAAAGCTGAAAGGCTGCAGAAATACTTTTGAACTGCAATGCTGTTGAACTAACCCTGATAAAAAGGCTATTTTGTCATCTTCCTTATGTTTCAGTGTGCTGAAACCAAAATTAATTGCTTGCTTTTAGCGTGAGATTTGTCTTTTTGCTCAGGCACCGAGCGGTGAACCTCTTCCTGCAGGGTTATGAGCGAGTCTGGCTGACGGCTGAGAATGACTCACCTGAGGACAGGCTAATTGAAGATCTGGCTGTGAGTGTGTTTCTGATTGGCTCTGTTCCCTGGTTGAGCTGTTCAATCATTGCGCAGGCCAATCCCGAAGGCTAATTCACTGCAGGTTCTCTTGTGAATTTTTGTAATGGATTTTTAGAATAGCAGTTTTTTGATTTATGAGTACACTTATCATTACAGGTTGAGACTATCACATGTCTTATTGCAGTTTGAATCACACATAGGCACACCTCAAATTAACTTACATTATTGTGTGCTGTTATCAACAACATACATGAAAAATATACTTATCTATTTGATAGATATGGTGTAAATATATATATATATATATATATATATATATATATATATATATTTTTTTTTTTTTTTTTTTTCACTTTTATCCAAAACATAAAAGTAACGGACAATAGAAAACTTATATTATTAGTTTATTACTTATAAGTAATAGTAAGTTTTATTAAGTTTATTACTTATATAAACTTATATATGAGCCTTTTTAATTTATTGAGTAATAGGAATACATGTTTACACTTCAGAAAGCAGCTCATGTAGAGATCCTGAAGGAGGGAGCAGAGCAGAGTAACAGCATTGATCCACTTCATCAGCTTATCAATCTATTCAGTCAATGTGCCTTGAATCACAGAAGGTGTGTTTGCATGCTTTCTTTTGTGTGATTAATTCATGCATTTGTGTTTGCATGTAGATCAAGACTAACCAAAAATAATAACAAACGAACAAGCATTTTAACACTCTGAAAACCTTGTACACAAACTATAAATTGCAATTAGCATATGGGTTAGGTAAATCAGTACTACTCTATACTAAAACTACATTTATGCCCAGTTCATATTGTTATTTTTGTTTCTAAGAGATGTGAAATTGGAAATAAAAGTAGTTGTGTAGCAACTCTTAAATGTGACATTGCATGCCCATTTTGCACAAGTTGATATGATTCTTTAGGATCTTAACGGTAGTGTAATTCAAAACATTACTTTGGTTAAATGTATCAATGGTAAATAAACACCCTTTTTACAATATCGAAACCCCTTAGTCCACACAATCATTTTGCTTCATATCTCTTTAAATGAGCTGCTCTACGACCCTCTCTGAGGCTGAAGGATCATTTCTTGAGGAGTAGCTAAACCAGCGCAGCACACACACAGCTCTCAACCAATACTTGCACTCCTGCTGACTTAAGTCTGTATGACTGACATGAAGTATTTGAAGCTGTTTCCATATTATTATAGCAAAATGTAAGATTGCACCAAGCCCTCACCCGAGCAAATAAATGCCGTTTTTAATTTAGCATTGCTGGACATTGCAGCCCACCATTATCAATGTATAATGTATTCAAAGTGCTGCACTTTCTGAGCTGGTTGTAAACCAACAACAACACACTGACAAGCACAGCTCTCCACGTGAAGGATGATGATTCTAAACATGAGTGAGCTAAAACTGGTGTTTGCTAATTATAATTAAATGTGAATTAGTTACATACAATTATTTACATCTTTCAGATCAATTGTAGGCATAGCTAACTCCTTAAAATGTAATTTTGATGCGAGTCCAGCTCCGAGTTGCCAAATGCAGAGAAATTGCTCTATTGTTCAAATGCAGAGAAATGAAAGGCACCATTGTTAGGCAATTAGCTGGGAGGCAGGTTGCTGCGTATAAACCAGCACAAATTTTTTGTTGCGTATAAACCAGCACAAATTTTTAACAGGTCAATTATGGCACATAAATCCAGGTTATAAAAATAAAATTGCATTTTTTTTTACTTGTTTGCCCTTACAGACACAGCAGAAACCAAAACTTAAAATTAAATAAAAGTGAAAATTAAATCTGATGCCATCTTTAACCCTCATGATTTACTCTTATTGTCTTTGTCTACAGTAGACTTGAGGAAGATGGTCTGTACATGTGCTATGCTGATATCATGGCCAAGGTGAGAAGCAGTGCTGGGACTTTCTAAACGATGCTTTTCCTTTTGCCACAACCACAAACTGAACTGTAACTATTGCAGAGCTGTCAAAGTGAGGAAGACCAGGATGAAGATGGCTTGAAATCATTTGAGGTACACAATGTAAATAAATGGAATCTGAAAGGGCCAAGATTTGTTATAGATTTAATTTGTACTGTAGCAAAAAGAGTTGGAATTTGATATAGTGGAGAATACTGATAGATTTTTGTTATGTATTTGGTGTATTAATTATGTAAAAAGTATGTAATTATGCTTGAGCAACAGCTGGTATGTTTTATTTTTTGTGAATGGATTGAGTAACTTATTATTTGTCTTAGGAAAAAGAGATGGAAAAGCAGAGGTTGTTGTATCAGCAGGCTCGACTTCATGATCGTGGAGCTGCTGAGATGATCCTACAGAAGCTCAGCACCAGCAGAGGTATCAGTCAAACACATCCAGCACATTCATCTTCAAACAACCCCAGAGAACAGGGACAAAACAGGGTTTCCAAATGATGTTTGGATATTAACTGTATTTTTAGTGTAAATGTAATTCTAACATCGATTTGATATTACTGTTTATTCTGCTTTCTAGAACCGGCTGTAAATTATGAGATTAATCAAACTATTTGTTCTATTAACAACCCAATTTTTAACAGTAATTATTTTTTGAAATGTTTCAAATCTGCTTTCAAATTAATAGTTTCCCACGTCAAAAGCAAACTGTAATTAAATATAGAATACTTTCTAATAGATTATATTAAGTGTTTATTGTAAATTGGCGGTTCATTCCGCTGTGGCAACCAATGATAAAGCAGGGAATAAGCCAAAGGAAATTGAGTGAGTACATTTTTATTGTTAACTATAAATGAATAACAATAAAGTGCTTTAATCAACTTTTTTGTGTAAAACCATGTAAATTGTTATTTATGTATTAAAATGTACTCTATTTAAACTACCAATAAAACATATAGTATATATCATTATAAATATGATTATAAATATATGATTTGCAAAACCTTGTAAATGGTTGTTTATGGATGAAATCTATTTAAACTACCATTTAGTAAGCATATACTGTAGTATATATGATTATAAATATGATTTGTAAATATGGTATATGATTTGTAAAACCTTGTATATGGTCATTTATGGATGAAAATATACTCTTATTTAAACTACAATAAAAAAAAGCATAAAGTATATACTGTTTGATTATATTTTAATATAATAGATTATATTAAATGTTTATTATAAATTGGCAGTTCTTTTCTGTGTGTAATCAATGATAAGGTGATAAAGCAGGGAATAACCCGAAGGAAAGTGAGTACATTTTTAATGTTAATTATAAGGTAATAACAATAAAATGCTTTAATCAACAGTTGTTTTTTTGTAATACCTTGTGGATGGTTATTTGTGGATGAAAATATACTCTATTTAAACTACCATAAAAAAACGTATTGTATATATGATTATAAATATGATTTGTAAATATAATATATGATTTGTAAAACCTTGTATATGGTCATTTATGAATGAAAATATACTCTATTTAAACTACTATTTAAAAAACATATAGACCATTTCAATGTGGTCATGTCATTGGCCCATGAACATTTACTGCTTGTTATCAATCTTTTTTTTAACTGTAACAAGAGCCAATTCGATCATAACTTATTGTTAAAACAGCTATCATAACATTATTTATCAATATGTGACTCTTTTTGGATTCTTGGAAGCTACAGAAATTAAAAATGTAAAACATGAAATATGCTGGGACCATTGTTTTTGTTTACATCCCTCAAAATGGTCTATAGTATATACTGTATGATTATATTATAATATAATATATTATATTAAATGTTTACTATAAATTGGTGGTTCATTCCTGTGTGGAGACCAATAATAAAGCAGGGAAAAACCTAAAGGAAAGTGAGTAAATTTTTCATGTTAATTATAAAGTAGTAACAGTAAAATGCTTTAATCAACAAAAAGTACACACAAGTATTCTTTTGTGTGTAAAACTATGTAAATGGTAATTGATGTATTACAATTTACTCTATTTAAACTGCCATAAAAAAAACAGGTGTATAATTTTCTCAAGTTTGTAAAAGAAGAATCCCAACAAGTGTAATTATTTAATCAACTTAGTTCATTATAACAAGTTATCATATATATGCATATAACTGTCAATTTTTTTATACAATAAAATACAAGTGTTTTAACTTTAACATACCTTTAGGGAACAGTGTCCTTTCGCAAGGATGTCATTGGCATCAAAAAAATTGCAAAGCCCTGGTCAGAGACACAGGGCACCATTAATATCTTTATCCTGATATCTGGAGTCAGCTGGCTATGACTTTTATTATTGTCAACCCTCAAATGTTACGCAGGTGATATGGGGCCTATGGTAGCAGCCACATTGAAGCTGGGCATTGCAATCCTGAATGGAGGAAACACGTCTGTCCAGCAGGTAAGTTTGAAAAGGTCATGCTGGATTACAGATATGTTCAGACGATAACATCAAACCCCAAAGCTCTGACATTTCACACCAAACCCAACTTTCATATAAGAGTTTCTTCATGTTCGTTCTGTCTAGAAAATGCTGGGTTACCTGCGGCGGAGGAGAGACGTGGGCTTCTTTCACAGTCTGGCCGGCCTAATGCAGTCTTGCAGGTTCAGCTGTTATTTGCTAATGCATTGTGAGACAGAAAAGAGCTGCTCAAACCACGTAAAAGTGCAGAAGTGCTTTGTTCACTCATTTATCACCCGTCACCTACCTTCTGTGTTCAATTTTCAAAGTTACTTGGTGTAATCAAGAGAAAAGAACATCATTTTACATCGCTTCTTCCACCCTTTCAATCTGATCTTTTGACTGTAATTGGAAGTGCCTGTGTTAGTTTGTGTGTGTTTGATGTTGCTCTTGTGATTCTGCGTGTCACAGTGTGCTGGATTTGAACGCGTTTGAGAGGCAGATCAAAGCAGAGAGTTTAGGAGTGGGTGCGGAGGACAATTCAGGTACATCTTTGACATTCAGCGCAGCTTTGAACAACAAATGAATCTATCGGAAAAGGCTGAGTTTTCTTGTTATTGACATTGATTTGACTGTACTGTGTTTTGCTTTCACCTTCTGTCTCTCTTTCTTAGGCGATAGAGTAATGGCAGATGAACAGCTGACCTGTGATCTTTTCCGATTCCTCCAGCTTCTATGTGAAGGCCATAATTCTGGTTAGAATAAACGTCTTTTAATACTGCATGGTATTCTTTTACCTACAGTTGTCAGTAAGAGAAGCATTAATAATACGGGATGATTAAAAAAATACTACAAATTTGAAAATCTGTAATTAATCAAAGAAACATGATGGAACCTTGGGTAATTAATCAATGTGAAGAGTACCTATGTGAAGAGTTTTTTTTTCAGTAGAAAACAAGTTCATACAGTAGATGTTCAATATGACCCCCTCCAGACACTCGAGTGACATCCACCTGATACTCAAACTCGTTCCACACTCTCTGTAGCATCTCGGGCGTAACAGTTTGGATAGCTGCTGTTATTCCTTATTTTAGTTCCTCAGTGTGAAACTTCAGAGCTTTCTTAAATCGACAACATTAAGAGCTTTACTTCTTTTGAGAGTTTTTCATTTTCAAAGTTGTAGTATTCTTTTTGAATCACCCTGTATAAATAAGCCATTTTGAATGAATTTGACTATAAAAAGAAATGTTGATAACAAAATGATGCTGAACAAACCACCTGTAGAAACACACATTTTCTTTCTGTATGTACCAGACACTTTTCTATAAACATTTCATGTTGCAAGGACTCAACGATATATCACAAATGTTATATATAAAATATAATATATAAAAAAAGTTAAATACTTATTTAATAAATATTTATTTATTACTTAATGTAATTTTAAATGAAATTATTACTCCAGTCATTTTTGATTTTATTACTGTTAATAGTAATAATATTACTAATAATAACAATAATAATTAATATTAAAGTAATTTCTGAAGGATCATGTGACTTTGAAAACTGGAGTAATGAAGCTGAAAATTCATCAATAAATTATTCAATTAAATTTTAAACTACTTTTGAACAGTTATTTTATAGTGCAATATCATTCCACGATTTTACAATTTATGCTGTATATTTTATTTAGTAAATGCAGCCTTGGTGAGCAGGATAAGCTTATTTAAAAACATTTAAAAATCCTATTGACCCCAAACTTTTGACTGGTAATGTATATTCTATTAATAATTGTATTAGAATATTTCACAATATTGCAGTTTACTTTACTCTCTAATAGAATAAATAAAAAAATCACTAAATTAGAATGTAAATGCAGTGACCAAGAAATTATTTTCGAACTTTATTATTTATACATTAATTTACACATGACACTCTGAATACAAAAGTAATCTTATCAGCCATGTAAATTGTAACAAAAAAAGCACAATAAATAACTTAGACATTTAAGAAACTTTAACCTCTTAGCCAGGGTCAGCACGTGGATGCACTGGGGCGTTGTTTTTGCACATGTCAGTGTTTACGAATAGATTACATTAAAAAGAACACAAGTAATCTTGACAAACTATACATCAATCTAAAGCTACAACTCTCAAGCAACCATTGTAGGCAGCTGTTTTTCAATGGGAAGCTTATAAAGAATGTAAAGAACAGAAAACGCTTCTTAGATATGGAGAACATATCACCGTAATAACAAGACACACATGCATTCATTTGCTGTACATTTGAAAGGTAAGAACAACATCCCATCAAACACATTTAGTCCACTGGCACAAATTATGAATGGTTATTCATTTGTTTATGTCACTGTCTCTTCCTGTGACTTGTTGTTTACATTGTTTACTATGTTACTTGCACGTCTTTGTAGTAAAAAGCAAGACTATGTCATAGCTTACATGAGTTTTAAGTCAAGTCTTTTAAAATGTTTGACTTTCAGTGCAAATCAGATCCACATGGGACTTCTAACAATATTTAGAGTATTTTGTGATGGATTTTAATTGTATACAGAACTTGACAATTTTGAAATATAATTTTATTTTTATTATTGTTTTGCTCACAGGTTATATGAGCAAAAATAAATAAATAAATAAATAATAATAATAAACTAAATCAATAAATAAAATAAATGCAGTACTGTGATAGATAAAACAACCTGCAAATTCGGATTATTTTCGGTTTGATTAATAGATTGAATAAAACGATTCATTATTGATTAATTATTAAATATTAGTCTGACTTCGAAATCAGCATGTGATTGATGTGTCTGTTACATAAGAACTGGAGGTTTATGTCTGAAACTTCCCTCCACAGATTTCCAGAATTACCTGAGGACTCAAACTGGAAACAACACAACGGTCAACATCATTATCTCCACTGTGGATTATCTGCTCAGGGTCCAGGCAAGCCCCATAACTCATCCCCAAACACCATATTCTTACATTTTTCATTTCGCCTGGCTGTAATATACATGAAGGAGGACTTAAAATAAATGCATGTTTGCTGCTGTAAATGGTTTGAGAGTTTCAGCATGGAATGGAGAAAGTGAGACAGAGCTTGTAGCCCAATAATGTTTCCATAAACCATGCGCCGCTGACAGGCCACCTCCATTTCGTTTGTCTGATACCGAGAATGATGGATGGTCTCATATCTGCAGGAGTCCATCAGCGATTTCTACTGGTATTATTCAGGGAAGGATGTGATTGATGAGCGTGGTCAGCACAACTTCTCCAAAGCCATCAGCGTGGCCAAGCAGGTGTTCAACACACTCACCGAATACATTCAGGTAAATGCACACAAATAAATGGCTCAGCAGGGATGGGGCTTGTGTGGAAAACTGTAAATCCGCTCAGTCAGTATGTAGAGGTAAGCAATATTGTAAGGACCCTGTGTCATTAAATTTCTTCCGTAATATTTTATTTGGAATGAATACTTCTGAGAGGCCTGTCACCACACTTTATTGCATCTGCCCCTAAACAAATGCTTGTGAATCAATTATTCTCTTTAAGTAACACCAGTTTAAACCTTTCATTGTGTGATTTAGGGTCCATGCACAGGGAACCAGCAGAGTTTGGCTCATAGTCGTCTATGGGACGCTGTAGTCGGCTTCCTTCATGTGTTTGCCCATATGCAGATGAAGCTGTCTCGGGTTAGCCTATGGACAAATTACCTTAAAATCTTATGTGCTAATTTATTCATTGCAAAGTACAAATTTGAAAAATTCAAAGGGATAAAAGAAAGAAAATAAGTTTTTTTGTGTCTGCAGGATTCCAGCCAAATAGATCTGCTGAAGGCTTTGATGGACTTACAGAAAGACATGGTAGTAATGCTGCTTTCCATGCTTGAAGGTAAGATAAAATTTTTTGCTAGTGAAAAATGTGCCAATTACATGGTAATTTAATATACTAATATCAGTATATAGTTTCCCGGCTGTTCAATATAGGGGACAGTTTGCATGAATAACTGCTAATGTGAAAGCTTTCATGCTGACTTGAGTGTGCACTGGAGGAATCAACGCAAGAATACCTGTAGTATGAGGTCTGAGTCTGGTTGTGCTGGAATTATGGCTCGATTTTTATGAATTTGAAAGCTGCTTTGAGACTGGAGTGCAGATTGGTTTCGGAATGAAAGTAACCTGCATGTGTGTTTTAGCCAATGTTTTAATTCAGCACAACATGTAAGATAGTGTTTAACAATGATTCTGCAGTACAATCATGGGGAATGATGAGTGCAATCAGGGTAATAGGTGAATTGTTCACAATCAGCTTTATTCTCAAAAGTGCACATTTGTGATGATATGAGAATTACAAATGCCTCAATGTGGAAAGGAATCAAATAAAGGTGAAACCAGATGTGAACGTTTTTAAAGCTTGTTATCACAGTTGTTTGACGTGATATCATATCACATAAAATGCCTCCAAAAACATACCTGAACATACTATTTACCACAGCTGAAAGGAATAATAGTCGCAGTAAATGTGTAACACTCCATGTTACAAGGACTCAATGATATAACACAAATGTTTACTTGTCAGTGCACCACAAATCATATTGCACTACTTGAGTTTTAACCTTAAATACTGCTTTTTTCACAATATTCTGCATAATGTTGCACAGTGTAATAACGTTCACGGCCACCTGGGAACCGATGAACTTTTAAATAAGTATTTATTAATAAAAGGGACGGCAGCTCCTCACGGAGACTGCCGTCAAACTGAAAGCAAAAGTAAAACAATATGTCCGGGCCCGGTCCTCTCTCTCTCTCTCCTCTGCCATCGTTCCTCCTCTTATTGTCCAGAGCTCCTTCTGTGGGATTGGAGGCAGGTGCGCGCCACAGGTGTATCTCATCTGTGGCGGGCCTCGTTTCGCTCCCACGGCTCTTGGCCACGCCCCCTCGCTACACACCCCCATCTCCCCTCACAGGCCGGGGGCACCCCATGGCTGTGCATACTCCGGGGGGG
>CAIGQZ010034910.1:3347615-3371209 GCA_903798205.1 Danio tinwini
TATAAAACAGAGTTCCAGAAAGCAGGTAAAACAAAAGGCAAACATTAAATAAACAAGTAAATAACTGGGTGAGTATCAGTCGACAGCTGCCTCTGGTGGATTTACGTGAGAACAGTAGGTGCGAATGGCAATTTGAGAACTAAAAAGCATAAACAGTGCCCTCTGGATTTGTGAAAACAGCCCCTGGTGGATTTGTGAAAACAAAAACTGCAAAAAAATGTACCTCCTGGACGTATTTGGTGCTCTCTAGAAATGTATATAGGGCTACATAACAATGAGCCTAGGTTGATAAAAGACCTTTCATCTCTGCACCAAACAATTTTGTAGTTCTAATATTTCTACAGTCATTTTGAGCACACAAATCTTCCTTTGTGTTTCTAGGAAACGTGGTTAATGGAACCATCGGCAAACAGATGGTAGACATGCTGGTAGAATCATCCAGCAATGTGGAGATGATCCTCAAGTTCTTCGACATGTTCCTCAAACTCAAAGACCTCACATCGTCTGAAGCCTTCCGCGAATATGACCCAGATGGCAAAGGACTCATTTCCAAGAAAGACTTTCAGCGAGCCATGGAAGTGTTCAAGCGCTACTCTAAATCTGAGGTTGAATTTCTGTTATCCTGTGCGGAGATGGCAGAAAGCGAGTTGCTGGATTACCCAGACTTTGTGACACGTTTTCACGAACCAGCCAAAGAAATTGGCTTCAACATGGCAGTTCTTCTGACCAACCTGTCTGAGCACATGCCCAATGATGCCCGCTTGCAGAATTTCCTGGAACTAGCAGATAGTGTGCTTAAGTATTTCCATCCTCATCTTGGAAGGATCGAAATCCTCGGCAGCGGGAAACGGATCGAAAGGGTCTACTTTGAGATCAGTGAATCCAGCCGCACACAGTGGGAGAAACCGCAGGTATGAAACAGTCATTGGCTAATGTGCTTTTGTGGTCTACTAATGTGTTTCCTAAAAAGCCTTTGCAAATTCATGTTCTCAGGTGAAGGAGAGCAAACGGCAGTTTATCTTTGATGTTGTGAATAAAGGAGGCGAGAAGGAAAAGATGGAGCTGTTTGTCAACTTTTGTGAAGACACCATTTTTGAAATGCAGCTTGCCGCGCAAATATCTGGTACAGAGAGTGGAGAAGAAGTGAAAGTGAAGAAAGACAGAGAAGAGAAAGAGGTGGAGAAGACAGAAAATCCTCCTGAAGATAAAAGGATGATCAGAGACTTGAATTGTTTCTCTGTAGGGAACATTAGAAAACACATAAAGAGTACATCCATGAAGAGTTTAATATCAGTCATCTTCAAGTTATTTCACAACATTCTGCTTTTCGTCACTCATGCCTTTTTGGGCCTGCTCTGGTTATGCCTTTATCTGCTCTACCACATCTTCTTGAGTGGATGGATTATTGACGTAGCTAAAGAGATGAAATTGACCGACCTTTTTAGTGACCTTCGGGATCCAACCATGGTTGAGTCCATAGGAGTGCAAGATGCATTCAGGGAGAATGACAATCAGGCACGTGTGTTTTCATCTCGTGGTAATCTCAGAGGCATGAGTCTGGATCTGTCTGCTGTGTCCAGGGACCCACAGCTCCTCACAGATATTTTTGGCTTATGCCTGAAGAGGCAAGGAGGAAAGTACACATTATCGAGTGGAGACCATAGTGCCAGTCTGGACGAATTTCTGAACACCTCCAAATATCAGGTCAATAATTGAGAAAAATACCTTAAAAATTCCTTTAAATATGACAAAAATTATACATTTGACTATAGTTACTCTCGTCATGGTACACTGCTCAGCATAATTGAGTACACCCTTTTTTGAAAAGGGATATTTTTATCTATTTCTCAGTAAATATGGGTAATATATTGGTGCATTTGAACAAAACAGATTTATTAAACAGAAATATTTATTAAAATAATATTTTAGTCATAGAAAGGGAAGGATAATACATTTAAATTTATGCAAAATATTGCAAAAAATACAAACTACAACATTTCAACAAAATTATATATATATTTTTGATTCTCTTGATTTTTGCTATTTTTGAAAAAAAATATGTATATATTTTTCTATAACATAAATTTGAGCTACTAATTTTTGAACCATTATTAAGCTCCAGATTTGGCTTCAGTTCTGACTAAATAATATATGCACAAATTTAAGATTGTAAAGCATCCTATAGAAAATATTGATATAAATGAGAAATTTGTGGGGGGTGTACTCATGTATGCTGAGCACTGGATTATTTACAGATTTTTGGGAGGTGTACTCATATTTGCTGAGCACTGTATTATTTACAGTTTTTTTTATTATTATTTTTTAGAAGTTTTACATTTTTGAGTGCAATAAATGGACAGTGTTGTTCATTAATTGGTGCCAGTAAGTGGACATATATGACCATTCGGGAGTAACAGTACACATATTTATACTTGATGTGAAGCGTAATATGACGCTTTACATTTGATATATTTTCATTATATTTTAATATAGGTTCATTATAAGAAATTAAGTTATTTTATTTAGTGTTGGAACAGTAACCTCAAAAAATTAATTAATAACTTATGAAATTATTAATATTGTATTTAGCATTTTAATATTTAACGTTTAATCTGAAAAGTAATTTAATTACTCTGTGTGGAATTGCTTGACTAACAAAAAATCACTATATTGGTGAGTATTAATCTAATTTGGCCCTTTAGTTTTATTTAGTAAAAATATGAGCATTTTAATATCAAACACAACATTCTTTAGTAACAAATAGAATTACTTTGCAAAAAGTAAAAGTTAAACATTATATGTATCAAAACAGAAAACATTTTTATGTATATTATATTAAATTACCTCTAAATGAACAATACTTCCTTTCTTTAAACCTAACACTGATATTATCATGAATCTGAGCATTTCTCAAAGTATTTGCACGGTTAGTATTTGTCATTTACTATTAACATACTATTTTCTGTATGTTTAATTAAATCCATCATGAAATCAAGTTTTGAAAGAACTTAAATTATATTTCAGCAACAAGTTGGAGTAAAGACGTAGGGTTATATCATTCCTGTAAAGTCTACCTATGCAGTTTAAATATTATACATTATACATTAACATTATAAATTTACCAAAAATATATAGAATAATAAAAATATATATTTTTTATACTGTTACACATCTAGCGACCTTATTTTTGTCCATTTTTAGACATTTTTGTCTAATATATATAATATGTTATACATTTTTGTCGTTCAGCTTGTCCCCATTTGTTTCTCCATTTGTGTCTATTTACTGTATGTCCATTAATGTTATAAACAGGTCGAAATCTGTGAGGAGGATTTTCATGCAGTGCAAGATGAGGAGGATACAGAGACTAAGAAAGCTTTGTAAGTATTCTAGACAAGGGAAAGATAAAACTTTGGAAATAGAAAATACTGCTATTTGAACAGGGAATGGTACTGATTTTGTTTTATTTTTTTACCTTTCAAGTGTATCATTTTCTATACCCCACAGGAAGCCCAGAGAACATTTGAAAAAGTATTTTAATATTCTTATTGTACTCGAGTATGTTGGGTGTCCAGACCCTGAATAATTCAAAAGGTGTGAAAATAATACGCAGTTGAAAGCTGCTGAAAATGATCGATACCCCGCACTTAATACAATTTCAGAATTCATAATTATGTAATGTTAATGAAAGACCTGATGGATTGTATGAATCAAAACCACACAACTTGACTAATAATAGTTTGATTCCTAAAACGTCTCACAGCTAATGTGATGTCTCAAATACTGACCTGAATCATTTATATAAATAATTGTGTTTCACAGCTTTTGCTAAATAAAGAGATTAATAAAATCATTGAATCAGCATATTAGAATTAATATTGCCTCTGATTGCTTAATAAAAACTCACTTTATATTATAAGACATTACAGGTATAACAAAGTCCATAAAAGGGCAGCACAATGTATCATTTCAGCATCGATATCGCAATGTGTGAATCTGCAATAGTCACATCACATGATCAGCAATGTCAAGTTGGGATTATAGTTGATCAGCATCACAGAACATGATTTTTGGGGTCATCGCAAAGTTTAAGCCTAAAAAAAAAAAAAAAAAAAAAAAAAAAAGAGTAGAAGATTTGGATGTGTTTTTAAGAACTATGACTGTGTGCAATTTAAGCAAACTTAAACCAAGAGGTTATAATGCTACAGTATAGAAACCAAAATTAGTTTTTTTTATTATTTATGCAATGAAGACTCTATACCTGGCATGGGCAAACTCGGTCCTGAAGGGGCCGGTGTCCTGCACAGTTTAGCTCCAACTCTAATCAAACACACCTGCTTATAGATAATTAGTGATCTTGGAGGCACTGGTTAGCATGTTCGGGTGTGTTTGATTAGAGTTGGAGCTAAACTCCTCCAGGACCGAGTTTGCCCACCCCTGCTCTATACTATAATAAGTTATTTTAGATATTATTTTGAATTTATTGAATATGTTTCTCCACCTCAGTACTGTTAGATTCCACAGAAAACCATACAATTACTTTGTATCTGTTCAATTGTATTTTATTTTATACTCCTCTACAAAATAATCCCAATCAATGTAAAATTATGAATTTGTCCCAAATAGAGTTATAAGTTATCTTGTCAAATTACATTCATATCGCAGACAAACTAAATACTGCAATGTCTGTTTTTGTCCAATATCGTGCAGCCTTAGTCCATACTATGGATGCAAATGAGTGAATGCTTGTATGGAGATAATGAACGGCTAAAAAAATGTATGTGCTGTTTGTGAACAATCTGAAACTAGCATATTGCATTTTATATTTCATTTAAATGTTGCAGTGCTGAGGATAAACATGTTAAGGAAAAGAAGACTAAGAGGAGAATCAGAAAGCTCAGTTCTTCAAATCCAGATGAAACTGAAATCCAGGAATCGGCTGTTTGGAAAATAATCAGCTCTCAGAAGACCAAGCTTCTGGTGTGTTTCCTTCTCTGTTGTTTTCCAGATGCACAATGTAAGCACATTGTATTAACAGATGTTTAACCATATGGATCTGAACACCTGCAAGTCTTGTCTTTTCTCTGCAGAACTGTTTTGCAAGAAATTTCTACAACATGAGGTTGTTGGCTCTCTTCCTTGCTTTTGCCATTAATTTCATTCTTCTGTTTTACAAGGTAAGTATTGATTTTCCTGCTAAAACACAAGATTTAGTGTTGCTGGTCAGGTTGGTCTGTTTTGATGTGTATTGGTCAATTAGATTAAGAAACCAACTAAAACAACCTACAGCTTGGAAGACTAATTAGATAAGTTGAAACCGAGCTAACAATTTGGCAGCATTGGACCAAAAGTTGACAATTTTTGTTTTGTTTATGATAAAATTGTAATTGTTGGTTTATATTGCAAAAAACAACAACAAAACTATCCGTCTGATTTTTTTTACTATTTATGTTATTATTATTATTATTATTATTATTATTATTGTCGTTGCTGTTGTTGTTATTATTGTTGTTGTCATTAATATCATTACATTACTATAATTGTTGTCATTCCCTACCACTAATTGTTTTTGCTCTGTTTTATTTACAGTATATCTATATTATTTACTTTGTTTGTTTTTTATGTTTATGACCTATAATTATATGCTTTCTACTCTTATGCATGTTATATATAATTTTATTTTATTATTTATGTACTTTGACCTGTCCACCCAATAACTTTAATTAAACACACACACACATGCATGCACATACACACATATACCTACCTGCACCTGTGACGTTTTTTTGCTTAGTTTTTTTTGTTTTTCATCTCTGTTCTTTGTTTTTCTTTCGCCAATTGTATGTGATTTGATGTTATTTGTGTAAATCTTTGCATAAAAAAATAAATATTTTTGAACTATATTTTGAACAAACTATTTTTTAGTACATTCACATGTACAGTCATCCATCCTTTGTTAATAAACATATTCATAGATGGAGGGATTAAATAAAACACACTTTCCTTCCTGACTGAATCTATTTTAAATAAGTAAATGATTCAGTAATCCATTTGTAAAGACAATCCCTTGCTTCATACCTAAATAAATGAGCCGTTTTGAACAAATAATTTAAATGAATGATTCAATGACTCACTTATAAAGACAGGGTCTTGCTGCAAGCTTCTGATGGTTTCAATGTCATTTATGTATCCATAACATCTTACACACTAAGCAAAGTATTTTTTCAATATTTAAAAAAAATCTATATGTGATTTTTTAAATTTTAATTACTATCAACAAAGCATGTGTGTAATCTAAGTAATTGTTTTATTAAGGTTTCATCAACCACTGATGAAGATGTGAAGATCGTTCTTCATGACGAGAGCAGCAAGAGTTCACAGGAAGTTTACTTTGAACTAGAAGAGAACAGTGGCTACATGAAAATGATTCTTCACTGCCTGGCTGTCCTGCACACACTCATCTCTCTTTGCTGTATCATTGGCTACTACTGTCTGAAGGTGACACACGCACGCACGCACGCACGCACGCACGCACGCACGCACACACTCACGCACGCACGCACGCACGCACACACACACACACACACACACACACACACACACACACAACCTGCACTTCACTTCTATGCCTGTGCAAGAAACCCACTATATTTCTTATTGTGAAACTAAACATGCGTTTTTAAATAAATGCCTCTCTTTACTTTCCTGGCTTTTGTTAAAGCTCTCAGATGTGCTGTGGGCTCCACAAGTCTAAAACTAGAAGTGAAAATACTTCAATTTCATCTTACACTTGTTCTCCAGTATGATTGTAGATTATCCAAAAAGCATCTTGTGCTTCACTGGAAACATGAGCATCTGACATTAAAGATTAGAGGCCTAGACATTTGAGTGATTTTTTTCAAATGAATTAATGTTTGTTCATTTTCAGGTTTAAACAAAATGTCTTTTTTCATCTTACTTTTCTGACAGGTTCCTTTAGTCATTTTTAAGCGAGAGAAGGAGTTGGCTCGTAAACTGGAGTTCGATGGACTCTACATCACAGAGCAACCTTCTGAAGATGACATTAAAGGCCAGTGGGACAGAATGGTCATCAATACACCGTAAGAGCCGCATAGATGTTTCATAAAGGCTCACATAAGTGCTTATGAGAAATGAAATAATGACTGACCTTCACTTTAAACAGTGATTGCTAAATTGTCACTTCTACAAAGAACTGATTGTTTCACCTTTTCAGTAATATTTTACTGTTTGCTTGCTTTTCAGATCATACCCAACTAATTACTGGGATAAGTTTGTGAAAAGAAAGGTGAGATGAACAGTTTTTACTTTTAGGCAGCATTTAAATATACAGTATTATAGTCTCTCTTTAGAGCCACAGCCATATCACCCTGCAGCCCAAGAGCGGTTACTCACTGAAGCTAAGCAGGGCTGAGCCTGGTCAGTACTTGAATGGGAGACCACATGGGAAAACTAGGTTGCTGTTTGGAAGTGGTGTTAGTGAGGCCAGCAGGGGGCACTCAACCTGCGGTCTGTGTGAGTCCTAATGCCCCAGTAAAAGTGAATTGGACACTGTCATTGGGTGTCATTTTTCGGATAAGATGTTAAACCGAGGTTCTGACTCTCTGTGGTCATTAAAAAAATCACATTGCACTTCTCGTAAAGAGTAGGGGTGTAATCCTGGTGTCCTGGCCAAATTCCCCCCATCGGCCCTTACGATCATGGCCTCCCAATCATCCCCATCCACCGAATTGTCTGTTTCACTGTCTCTCCACTATAGTAAAGTGGTGAATGCTGTTGTCCTGTGGCTGCTGTCGCATCATCCAAGTGGATGCTGCACACTGGTGGTGGTGTGGAGAGACCTCCTCTTATGATTATGAAGCACTTTGGGTGTATGGCCATACACAATCTACATTACTAACTTACTTTTTTAATTAGTATAGATTGTATTCTTAATACTAATTTTATTATTAAAGGTGTTCTTTTGTTGGTCAGACTTTACAATTCTTTAGATATTAGGTAGGATTGGGAATGTAGAATAAAGTATGATTATGACTCATACTTTATAAGTATTAATAAATATCTTAATATCCAATATCTTAATATCTTAATAATAAACAAGTTAATAGTGGGAATTGGTTCTGAAACTAAAGGATGCACTTTCGTTACATTTATTTAGAAAAAAATACATGTAACATCTCAAAACTCTCACAACTGTGATTCTTCCAAATATTCCTATTTTTAAGACTGAATTAAAATTAGTTTGTCTACATTTGTCCAATTCTTAATTATAATTTTAATATTAATTAGCTCTAGTTCATCTTTATTTTATTAAACCAATATTGTCCGATAACAATATTTAATACATTTAGTTCAAAATCCCATTCAGTAATATATTAGCAAGTTTATGACTGCATCATCTAGTCCTTTTTATTATTATAATCCTTAGTATTATTACTGTCTGAAAAACTCTTTTGAAACACTCAGTAACTTCCCATAGTTATTTAATAAACTGTTGATTTGTTATTTCAGCCTTATTCATATTATATTAGATTTACCAATGGTATTGAGCTTATCAAAAACTGTCTGATTAATATTAGATGCATTGAAGACACTGGTGCAACAAAGTGATGTATTTTTATTTACATTTTATTCTTGTTTGTCAGTATTTTAACAGATTTCTACATGTTCCACTAGAAACTAAATGACATGTCAGCTCAGAGCAATGATTGTAGGTTTATATGGGTGTTTGCCAGAGCATTGTTACATTATGTAGTTGCTAGGGTGTTCTGAGTGGTTGCTAGGGTTTTTTTTAGTGGCCTTCTAATCTCTGTGACATTCAGACATGATGCCTCTATCACTGTCAGTGTAATGGATTCTTCCATTTTAAATCTTCATAATCATAGAAATTGTAAATCCAGTTGCATACTATAGTCTCCACAGTAAGACAAAACATGAGATATCATTTGTGTCTCTGGTAGGAAAAGTGTGGGTTGAGATACAGTATGTGTCAGATTGAATACTCGGGTTGAGCACGACAAATAATAATCTACTTCCTGGCATTGGTACAGTAAGCTGTGTGATCTGAGCCGCAGGTTTAAACTGTTTTTCTCTTTGATTCATTCTGTGATTACTTTCCATGCTGCAGGTGATGGCGAAATACGGGGAGCTGTATGGATCAGCACGCGTCAATGAGCTGCTGGGTTTGGATAAAGCTGTTCTTGACTTCAGCTCAGGGGCTCAGAAGAAGAAAAGACCCGTGCAAAAGGGCGTCCTGTGAGATACAACCCTCTCCTTTGGTTTATTATATTTATTTTACCAAACAAATCAGCAAAGCAGTTCATCTGCAGGGTCTGACAATAATAAAAAGATTTCGCCATGTGCCAGATGATGGCAGTGGTGTTCAGTATGATAAGATTCAAATAAATAATTTTTACCTTTCCACAGCTTCAGATTAAACACCATTGATGTGAAGTACCACATATGGAAGCTGGGAGTGGTTTTCACAGACAATGTAAGATCCATCACTCTCTGAACACTATAACTGAAGGCAGTCAGTGAGTCAAACCTGACATGAAATTGTGTTTTTCATTTCTTTCAGTCCTTCCTTTACCTGGCCTGGTATATGCTTGTGTCAGTTCTGGGTCATTATAATAATTTTTTCTTCGCCGCTCACCTGCTCGACATCGCCATGGGCTTCAAAACACTGCGCACCATATTGTCATCTGTCACACATAATGGCAAACAGGTAATACAGTTGATGCGTCTTTGTATGTGTATATAGAGTGGCCACCAAAAATGCATTCCCTCTAGTCATGCTTCAAAAAATAGCTATGTCATTGCAAAAAAGTTAAATAATCATTGTTAACATGGATGTGTTTTTCAGTTGGTTTTGACGGTGGGACTGTTGGCTGTAGTTGTGTATCTTTATACTGTGGTTGCCTTTAACTTCTTCCGCAAATTTTACAACATAAGTGAAGACGGTGAACCAATGGACATGAAATGTGATGATATGCTCACAGTGAGTATAACTCTGTCGGTTTCTTGGGTTTACAAATAGTCAGGGTCTCAGAAACATGAGAGCTCTACAATAAAATACTGTTCAGACTGTTGGAGTCAGTACCTTGACCATTTGTAATCACCTTTGAAAGATTTTGTTTCTTTTTGTACTGATAACATAAGACAAGCTAGATCTTCATCAAGAGGTGATTGTGTAAAGAATTTTAGAGTCACTGAATTTGGTTGTTCTGCTTTTTCTGTAAGAGTTGTTAATAATTGGAATAATTTACCAATTAACATTAGACAGAGTCTTACCTTAGAGAAAATTAAAGCTGCAGTTAAAATATTGTTTAAAATGCATCAGGTGTGTGACCATTAAGAAGGAGTTTATATAATTATGATATTGTGTTATAATATTAGGATATTGTGATATGCGATTTGTATTTGTATTTCATGCCCAGGAGCTGCGGAGCTGCTAATTCTGGGACAGTTCTTTGAAAGTCCATTGTCCCTGTCAAATGAAGAATAAAACAAACAAAAAAAATCATATATATATATATATATATATATATATATATATATAGGAATAAAGGAAAACATTTCCCCCCAAAATTTCTCTTATGCTTACCAATGTTACATTTATTTGATCAAAAGTACTATTAAAACAATAATATTGTTAATTATTCGGAAAATTTAGAACAATTCACTGATTCAAATGATCAGATCAGAGTAAGTCTTTTAGTAAATGATTCAGTGATTAAAATGATCTGGTGAGACTGAGGTCCTAGTTCAGATGATCCAGTCAGAGTGAGTCTTCAGTTGATGATTCACTGATTCAAATGAACTGGTCAGACAGAAGGTGCATTCGACTTCATGCAGCGCTGCGCAGACCGATCGAAATCTGTCTTAAAGCGTTGCATGCCGGTTAGAAATTTTGCCCGGATTGATGACTGTCACATGTGGCATCAAAGTATCGCGACAGCGCTTCAAGATCAGATGACTGATTCAGCCGTTGCAGCATCTGAAGAGCGACTGCTGAAGCTTCCGTGATGACACTGATGTTACAAGATTGGCCGAGTTCAAAGCATGACAACAACCACATGTGTTTCGGGTTTATTATTGGACAAATTCTGTCTCACAAATTTCAAAACAAACATTTTACTTTTTATACCATCTCTATCTTGAACATATCATGCTTATTAAAAGACTACAAATATTTACCTGCAGTATCTTTTGTTAAATAATTTGTTCATAATGTCTAGATTGTTTGCATAGGTTTATTCTGCTTTTTTTTATACAGACTACTGTATTCAGCTCCATAAATTATTTAAATGATATATTTTAGAAAATAACCTACTGTAAATATTAACTCCAATAAGTCTTACAGACTTGTAATAAAATAATTATCATCATTGATCCTGACACCCCTATGAAGATTTCTTAACAAATTAAGTTAAATATAAAAATATATGATTATAAAATATTTTATTTCCTGTCAAGCCGTTTATGTAGAAATGTTAAACGGGACAGTGATGTACCTGCTCTTTCTGGGTATTTTCTACTAAGTGTAGCTCATTTATTTTGCTCCTTTTGTTCAATCTTTTTGGATTAAAGTGCTTTTTAAAAAAATTGCTTTCATTATCCAAAATAATCTTGTTTAATACTTAATCAAAACACCTTGTTTTGGGTTTTACACTAATATATATTGGAAAGTTTTACATCTATAAATGTAAATAAATGTAAACCCCTTTTTAGCATATTTAAACAAGCACTGGAACAGTATTGACATACCATTCAACATCTAGTAGCCTAAAGACTGATGTTTCAACTCCAAGAATTTGTGCTTATTGTTTTGTTTAATAGGCCTATTCGTGGATATTTATTTCCTTTTTATGTGCCCTCTCGTTTCCCCTTATTTCTCATGCGTTTGTTAAATAGGCTACTTAAATTTAATTCATAAGTCCCTTGTTTAAAATGAACTATAGTTTGTATAGACTTTATGCTGTTTTATTTGTACTGTAAATCTTTTGTTGTTATTGCAATAAATAAACAAATAAATAACTGATCATGCCATGTGATGGGTCATCATGACAGCAGCAACTTTGAGCCCCGAAGTGTCCGACTTGATGGCTCCATTTTCAACTCCGCACGTAATGTCTCTGAAGACTCACTGATTGAGTCAGAAGGAGTCTTCTGTTAAAGATTCACTGGTTCATATGATCTGGTCAGACCAAGTCTCTAGTTACTGACTCGCATATTCAGATGATCTGGTCAGAGCGACTCTCCAGTTAACAACCCACTGATTCAAATGAACTAGTGAGAATCTCCAGTCAACATTTTGCTGAATTTACACATTGGATTCAGTCATTAGGCTGTCAGATTTTTTTTTTCACTAAATGATTTCATCTACTTTCTCAGAACTCAGTATAAATGTCTTTACTTTCACTTTTGATCACTTCCATTCGTTCTTTCTATTTTTCCCCCCTAAAAAATCCTGACTGCAAAAACACATATTCAGCAGCATTTCATAAATATGTTAACAGGGCAATGCACAACCCAGAATCCTTAAATCTGTTGCGAAAACAGCTTTTTCAACATGAGGGAAGAGTTAAAAAAGGCTATACAAGATGATGTAAGGATAAAAAAAGAAAAATAAATCTAATGTATGTGTGTATCTGCACATAGTGTTACATGTTCCACATGTATGTTGGTGTACGAGCCGGAGGGGGAATCGGAGATGAAATCGAAGACCCAGCAGGAGACGAGTTTGAGTTCTATCGCATCATCTTCGACATCACTTTCTTCTTCTTTGTCATCGTCATCCTGCTTGCCATCATCCAGGGTGAGAAACAAAGAGATTGTCAGAGTCATTTCATTTAAATGGAGAAAAAAATAAATAAAAATGAAATAACCAATATGTGCACCTAAATTTCAATAAGCGTAAGTGTTGGGTTTTAATTATTTAGTTTGTCCTCTAACTCAAGTCATGCTGAGCAGTGCTGGAGCGCTTCATTATAAGATCATGCTCTCTCATGCTGCGAGGGATTTATGGGAAGAGATCTGAGGAGCGTGTTGATGCTGGAGCAGTGTCTTATGCGTGGGGAGAAATGAAACTCACGACTCAAATGTGTGGCATGAACTTGATTGTATTCTTAACTGGTGATTTGCTCTGTTGTCGTATCATTTGAAAGGTCTTATCATTGATGCATTTGGCGAATTGAGAGACCAGCAGGAGCAGGTTAAAGAGGACATGGAGGTAAGCTTTCTCATTCAAATTGGACTGTTTTAGTATTCTGCTTTAACCTGAATCGTCTTGTGCTGCAATTAATTTATGAAAAACTAAACATTATATACAACTAAGCAAATAAACACATTTGAGGGCAAATTATTTGCATATTTTATTTTGCTAATATTTTTCATGTGATACTTAAAGGATTAAGGACATTTTCACAGTATTTTCCATATTTTTGGAAAAAAAATTTTTTTATTTTATTTTGGCTAGAATAAAAGCAGTTTTATTTTATAAACCATTTTAAGGTTTACATTATTAGCCTCCTTAAGAAATATTTTTTTCACTGAATACATTTATGGAAAACTAAACCATTATTTAATTTTAAATCAGACCTATACTGCACTTGAGAATTAATATTTTATTTTGCTGTTTGTTAATACATCATTATTCTCAGTCAGCCACTCTCTAGCCTAGCCATTGGCTTCATGCTAATTCATAATCTGTAAATAAAATGTAATCATCTTCTTATTTCCTGCAGACTAAGTGTTTTATCTGTGGCATTGGGAATGAGTACTTTGATACAGTACCCCACGGTTTTGAATCACACACACTGCAAGAACACAACCTCGCAAATTACCTGTAAGTACTACAAGAGATCAGAGGTCATCCACATGAGATCAATAGCAAGTGAGACAGTCAATTCCCGGTGGGCTAAATTAAAATACTGCCTTACATTATTCCTTGTCATTTAGGGTGTGTTCACACTTAGCAGGATTGTTTTGATTAAAACACACTGTGGGGTGATTTACAGTAGGGATGGGAATTGTCTGTTTTTTTGTTAGTTTTTGGTTTATGATGCAATGTCAATCATTTTAAAATGGCCCCGGTGCCTAAACTGTTTTTGAACTGATACTTTAAATGAGACCAACAAAACAATGTTGGATGACATTATTATAACAATAAATTAAAGCAATAAATTAAAAGTTTAATGTATATATAAATAGTAATATGTAAGTAGATACAAAACAATAAATCCTAACCCCCCTAACCCAACTACAATAATTTAACAGTAAATAACCACAACAACTGTTAAATAAAAGTAGTCAAAATTGCTGGTATGTAACAAGCCAGCTTCAGTTGTCAGCAATTCTTTCCTAAACTTCTCCTGTCTTGCTGCATGTTCTGAAAAATTAGAGTTTAAACTGATGAATTACACAATATACTATAAAAATCTAATTTTGACAGAATAGTTGTGAGCTCAACATCACAGTCTACCAGTCAAGATACCTTGCAGTGAGTGTATGCACATTTTCATAATTTTCACACTTTGTCAATGTATATTCTATAAAATGTCTTTGTCTGTAGTCATTTAAAGTACAGTAGCTGATATCATTCTTCCCTTTACACCAGCACCTATCAACTCCGTGTCTGAGTACATTGTACATTGTATACTGAGTACAGTAAGCAGGTTTACCAGTATTTACAAATTAGAGTTATATTTCTATTAGTGATTAAAAATGTAGCCTATTGAGTTCTTCATATAAAGAAGCATGCTTTCAGTCTTTTATCTTATGCACCTTTGATTTCAGTCCATAGCTCAGGCATTAAAAGTGTTATTTCATGAAAATTATCTTATTAATTATCCACCCTCAGGTTATTCCAATTCACAGAGACCTTCGTTCAGCATCGAAAATTAAATGAAGAGATTTCAGATCAAATAAAAGAGCTCCCTTAAACTCCACTGACAGCAACGGTCTTAAGAAATTCAAAGTCCAGAAAAAAACAAAACACTGTCCGGATATTCCATGTGACTTAACTGTAATCATATAATGTTCCAACCAAGAACTCATAAAAAAAAATATTTGAAATGTTTTCTCTTTCACATCAGGTCAGAGTGCATTTTTAATACAGTAATATAGCATATTTTCCATTACACTCAGCAGCGCACCTCACTAGCATCGTAGTAAATGTACACCCTCACCTGACGTGGAAGACATTTGTTTTTTTAATGTGAACTAACCCTTTAAAACTGCCTTCTGATTCATTTCAAGTACATACTGGAATATATTTTCATTTAAATAATTGTGAATACTGCTGTCCAAACCCTGTTGCCCAACAGTTTTTTTCATTCATTCATTTTCAACGGTTTTTCCATGGCTGGGGCGCGGGGGCAGCAGTCTTAGAAAAGAACCCCAGATGTCCCTCTCCCCAGACACTTCCTCCAGCTCCTCCGGGGGGATCCCAAGGCATTCCCAGGCCAGCTGAGAGGTATAGTCCCTCCAGCATGTCCTGGGTCTTACCAGAGGCCTCCTCCCAGTGTGACATGCCTGGAACACCTCCCTAGGTAGGCATTAAGGAGGCATCCGAAACAGATGCTTGAGCCACCTCAGCTGACTTCTCTCGATGTGGAGGAGCAGCAGCTCTACTCCGAGCTCCTCCCAGGTGACAGAGCTCCTCACCCTATTTATAAGGGTGCGCCCTACCCCCCTGCGAAGGAAACTCATTTCGGCCGATTGTGTCCGAGATCTTGTCCTTTCGGTCATGACCCAAAGCTCAACAGTTTCCCACATCCAAAATCCAAAAAAAAACTCTGCTGTGGATGATTGCTCTTTGAATGAAACACTCACCAAGCATTGTTTTGAATGTTAGATAAGATGTGTTGCAAAAAATGCATCACCTTTTGTTTTGTATATTTGTTTTTAAATCCTAAAAATGAAAGTGCAAACACTAAGCAAACCAGGACTAAATGTACCCAAACTACAAGTGTGAACACACCCTTTTATACAAAGAAACGATTTTCACAGATTTTATTTCATGCCAGGTTTAGCATATTCATATATCACCACTTTAGCATGTTTTTTAAGAATACAGTGGTATTACTATAGTACTGTAAAAAACAAAACAAAACATAAATCTAAAGTTAAATAAACAATGTTAAGTTCAGCTTGGAAAAAAATGAGTGTTTTTTTTCCATCTTTTGCTGAAAATGAATTACATTTGTTTGGTGTTTGGTTTGCCCTTTAGGTTCTTCCTGATGTACCTCATCAATAAGGATGTTACAGAACACACTGGACAGGTACAACTTGTATTCTCAAATGCCATGACTCTTTATTGGAAAAAAGATATATGAGCAGTTTCAGAGTAGGAGACACATGCTTAATAATAAAGTAATATTTGAAACCACAGACATTTTTTTTTTTTGGAGAAAAGCTTCAAAAGTCTGGAGTTGATGCTGTGATGGTATTTCTGTTATGCTGACCCATCTTGTAAAATATTATTACAATTTAATGTCATAGTTTTCTGTTTTAGCATATTTGAAAATGTTATTTATGCCTGTCATAGTCAAACAGATTTTTTCAGCAGCTCAGAGTGTATATTTTTATCAAATTGTGACTGCTGTACTCTTAAACACGACAGGAATCATACGTGTGGAAGATGTTGCAGGAACGCTGCTGGGAGTTTTTTCCTGTTGGAGATTGCTTCCGGAAACAGTACGAGGATCAGCTCAGCTAAAGAATTCCAGTTCAGTTTGCATAGTTCAGCTGGAAAATACAGCACTTATGAATTATGTCTGGGACTTTCCTCTGATAAGATGACATATTATCAGTATTATTTTGTGTGCTTGTTTGGTATTTATTATATATCTTACACTACATTTATATTATTGTCTTAATATATGGTTGAAGTAGCATAAACTGCAATCTAATGTGTCACAATGTAAACAAATGCTAGAAGAATTTATTAAAATCAGAACCAGCGTTCTTTTTCACAGTTAATCAATTTCATACTGGAAATATTACAATATAACCAGACAATTTAAAGGGAGTGGTGCTTACTCAAACATTGATAAATCATGTATGCCTGTAGAACAAACATTGCAGGATGTTCTGTGGTTTAGCTTTAAAACTGGTCTTGTTTTAACTCTTAAAGAGTTAATCATGTTTTGACATTATTTATGGATTCATAATTTCTGAATAATCTCACTCCCTCAATTGCATTGCAAAAATATAAAACATATATTCCCTACATAAACATTCTAAGTAATTAGAATCTACTATATATAGGTAAATATACATATATATTTGAATTTTTTTAGTTATTCAGTTATTATTAATAACATTGAAAAAACCAAATGCAAAATTACTGACAGTATAACATTTGTAATAGTTTTATTATTAGTTATTAGTTACAGTTTTTTTTGCATTGTGTGATGTCTCTACTTTGAATTCATAACCTTGATTTGCTCTTATTTTTTGCTCATTGCAACCTTGTTACACCTAAATTCTGTCTCCACACACTGTCAGCCTTCCCTGTTCATCTCCTAATTGTCAACAACCTCTTCATCCTTTCCAGTTCTCATCCCTCTCACATCCTCACTGTCCGTCTCTCTCTCCTCTGTGTCAGGGGTAGTGTTCAGAATCTGAGTGTGAAATGAATCTGCTAGCCACGTCACATGTGACTGCTGGAGCAGTGACCGCTACAGGGCTTGACGCTGTGATCTCCAGTTATTCCAGAGGTGCTGTTAAAGCATTAGCCTCACTCTAACAGTCAAAAACAAAAAAGTCCTGCTGTGTTCAGCCTTACTAAAGCCTGGTTTATACTTCTGCATCATGTGATCGCATGGGATCATGGGTTACGGCGTATGCCTTGCGCGTAGCTGTGCATTAATACTACTGCGTGCCGTTTCTGTTTTTTCTGCAATGCACTTCCGAAACACTAGCTGGCAGCAGGTGTTTATGCTTCTCTGTGTCGAGTTTGTTTGCTGGTGTTCTGTTTTTCTGAACACTTCCTTAATGTACAAGTGGCTTAAATTTGCTCATTTTGAGGCGGGAACCGGCAGACGTGCAACAACTTCAATCATAAGGTAAACACAAAACAACAGTCTCCATCCGGAGCTCCTTCACGGGACTCCACACTTGTAAACACTCGCTGCATCAGGCGCACGGCTCTCACCTCCGCCCACACTCGTCAGCGCTACCAAGCCTACCAATCACAGAGCTTACGCTACGCGTACGCGTTACATTTTTTGAGAGGTTCGCGTCAATGTCGCCGACGGTTACGGTGAGGGGCTATGCATCCACACGTAGGCTGCGCCGTAGCATACGCGTGCGCTTGACGCAGAAGTATAAATCGGCCTTCAGACAGAGGGTATCACTATTTTTTTACTGTAAAAAAAAAGAACAAAACCAATTATTAGAGATTTTTACATTGTGCATCTAAATATATATACGTATTTAGAAATATTGGACAATAAAACTGAAGCACCGGCCAATTTAGTATTGGCGGTTTCATGGCTATCTTCATTGATTGCACATCCTACCAGTAAAAGCAGAGTGTGAAGGTTTAGTTAGCAGACTAATAGCACAGTTTTGCTTGAAATATTGCAATGCACACAACCTTACTGGTGACAAAAGAGGACAAATTGTTAGTGTGCATCTCGCTGACTCATCTGTGACCAAGACAGCAAGTCTTTGTGATGTATGAAGAGCCAAAGTATCCAGGATAATGTCAGCGTACCACCAAGAAGGATGAACCACATCCAACAGGGGTAACTGTGGATGCAAGAGGAAGCTGTCTGAAAGGGATGTCCGGGTGCTAACCCACAATGTATCCAAAAAACATAAAACCAGAGCTGCCCAACTCATTGCAGAATTAAATCTGTGCCTAAACTCTCCTGTTTCCACCAAAACTGTTCGTGGGGAGCTCCGCAGGGTCAATATACATGGCCGGGCTGCTATAGCCAAACCTTTGGTCACTCGTGCCAATGCCAAACGTCAGTGCCAGCAGCGAAAATCTTGAGCTGTGGACAATCTAAAACATGTATTGTTCTCTGATGAATCCACTTGCACTGTCTTTCCCCCATCTGGGAGAGTTATGGTGAGGAGAAGCCCCAAAAGAAGCGTACCACCCAGACTCTTTCATGCCTAAAGTAAAGCATGGTGGTGGATCAGTGATGGTTTGGGCTGCAATATCTTGGCATTCCCTAGGCCAAATACTTGTGCACATTACAGTAAAGGACTATCAAATCATTCTGGAGGATAGGTATAGATTATAGATCAGGTATAGATTATACAGCTGCAAATGTGACATCCTCTATATAGATTGAACTGAATGTTGCCATGCTTACTTTACTCACATGTGTGACCTGTTTAACTCCATATAAAGAAGAAGCTGTGCTTTATGTTGAGAGCTGGATTCATCCACACAAGCTTGCAATGCTGTTTGGGAATGTATATGCTGGAGCTATGAATTCCTCAAACAGTGTAAGTAATGTTGAAACGTGCAACCACAGTTGGCTAATGATGCTTTAGGGAAAGCTTTCCTGCTCATGACTATGTATTAATTAGGTTCTTGTTCTTAGTATCCTTATCAGTAATCATATCAGATGGACACATGTAATTGCATTATCAATAATAAGGATGGCCTGTTAGTGTTTGATGGTCACCCAGGAATGTGCTGGGTTATTGATGATGTATGGTAGTCCATAAAACCATGGAGTCATGATTCTGGCTGTAATGTTATCCAGCCTGTGGTCAGTTCACCGCTGCAGTTCTGACCAAACTGTGACCTACAGAATAACTAAGAGTAATGGAGGACTCAAGGATGTGGGCATGTTGAGGAGTTCAAAGAGTTTGAAAGGTATTACTTCCTTTTGTTTTACCAACATTTAAAAAAAAAAACTTGTGTTAGATCCACAATCCAAAGTGACCCCATTTGTCATATTTTCCACAGGAGAAAAAGAGGAAGCAGAAAAAAATATGTCTGTATCAGAACTAAATGTGTGTTTTGAAATCACGTTCTTATATTCTACCTCCAAGTTCAGCCTTCTCAGATTACCCAAGAACTGCTGAATCCTCTAGGTACTGTCGGACTGAAAGGTCAATAGATTTTTGTCTGGGATTGTGATGCTGCAGGAAGCTTGCATTCATTATGTTAAGGTCTTTATTGATCAGGCAAATAACACTTTTATTATTAACATTTACATTTTATTTATAAGGAATGCATATATGTATTTTAATGTTTTCTCAATGTTTGTCTCTTTAGTGCCACAGTTTGTGGGATTACTAAGTTGCTTTAAAAAAGGGAAATATACTAGTAATTTAATTTATAGTAGTTTAGAGTGAGTGATGTATACTGTAAGACATTATCTTTTAGAATTTCACATATAATTTAATATTTAAAACTTAAAACTTGATTGCCTTGCATACTTTTTATAGACATGCAGTGACCTCAAAAACCATTTTGTGAACTGAACTAGGAAACTGTTAAATTGGAAAATAAAATGTAAAGAAATACAACACATAATCCTCATGCAAAATGTACATGCACTTTTTGGACATGTTTTCAGCGGCCTTAATATGCATTATTTGTTGCTGTGCCACAAGCTTTTATGAGAGTTAGAAGGACTCTATAAAACACTAGCATTCAGATATTTGTGAGGGAGCTGGTACAGAATGAAGGGTCCTTAGTGTTCATTTATATCAGTGTCAAACTCAAGCATGTCATTAAGGCTCCTGACACTCAAAGCTAGCTTGTAAACACTTCATAAGCCCTCTCGCTGTTTCATGTGATGTGTGTTCTATGACCTTCCTTTCTAACATTAGTTTTTTTTTAGTTTTTTACTTTTCAAAGCAACAGCTTGAGAGCTGCTTAGGTTAAGTGGGAATGGTGTATTTAGACTATCAGAGCTCATTATGAATTCTTCACATTGGTAAATTTATAACTGAGGGAATTAAGAAGTCAACTGTAGTTGCTGTTTATCCACATTAAATGATTTCTGTATTTGTCTGTGTTTGTCTATTTTCTTTGGGCACCGGAAGTCAGAAGTAAATCCTGAAGGACTCTTGCATCTCATTTTCTCTTTATTTCCCCCTTTTCTCTGTCTCTTTTATGTTTCTCCTGAGTTTTATTCCTCTCAGGATCCATCATTGCAAAAGATTTTTTTTTTTTTTTAGTCTACAGAGCCGACCAAAGAGAATATACAAATGCACAGAATACAAACATACAGAACAGGACAGAAAAGAAGCAGAAACACATCACAGACTGTCAAAAAGAGTTACAAGGACAAAATGTCAAGGATTTGAAGAGTCGCAGAGAAAAGCAGAGAGAAAGAGAGAGAGAGAAGTTACTGTAAAAAGAAAAAAAGATCAACTTTCATGCTCTGTAAAAAGCTATTAGTTGACTTTACTTTAAAAGAGTGAGTAAATCTGTTGCTTTTAAAGTGATTAGTTGACTTGTTGCCTTAAAGTTAAGTAATGAGCCATGTGCCTAATTAGAAAATTAAGTCAGCTTAACAGTTCCAGTTGGTTTAACGCTAACTCAACTGTAAATACCTACTGTATTCTATTGCAACACTTAACATTCTGTTCTTTTTACCCCTGTTAGAGTGTTTACTAATCGATGTGAAACTTGGCAATGTGCCGCAACATTTTTTGTTTAAAAGATGTCTAATAGACGTCTAAATATAGATGTCTTGACCACAACAAAGGCTAAATTTTGGCTGTCAGTGAAAATCTAATCGACAGTAGTAAAAAAATGGACTAGTCATCAAATAGACAGATTAGACAGATTCACATGTGCCATTCATTCCTGTCTTTTTGTTTTGGACTATTGTGAGACATTCACTGACAGCCCCATTTTTCTTTTATCCAAAACTGCTGTTTAGACATCTATTCGACTTTTTTGAACACACACAAAAATTAGGGGTGTCAAAATGTATTGTTTCTTCGGTGCACTGCGATGCAGACATAGACAATTTGGCTTTGGTTGAGTAATAGATCCTAACCGGTCATTACACACTGACATAATTTATCTTATATGCGCTATATTGCAGTATATTGGTGAGGGAAGTGACAGCGAGTAATTAAAACTCTCTAATGCAGAAACTGCACAATTCACTGAGTGTGCAATTCACTGACACTGAAGTTTCTTTTGTCTGAAATAATATAAATAAATATGAATTAATCTCAATTCTAGTAAGTCTGTCTGGTCCTTGGGAATGTGCTGCCCTTTAAAATGAGAAAATTACAATGATAATCAGACCCAAACTGAATCATGAGACCAGTGTAGGTTCACATTTCTACAAAAAAATGCTATGTGAAGTTTATTTATAAACTAATTTTGAGAGGAGCACGTGATTATGATTAAACACTACTGGTCCCACATTAACTAATGCATGAGTCACCAATAAGATGATTCCTACTAGATTCCTACTGAGTTTCTTACTACAGTTATCTTCGGCTTGAAGAATTCCCCCTTCCATCCCTACTTCACCTTTCCCTCAATAGGGTGGCACGGTGGCCCAGTAATTAGCACTGTTGCCTCACAGCAAGAATGTCACTGGTTCTTATACTTAACAGGCCAGCTGTCATTTCTGTGCGGAGTTTACATGTTCTGCCCTTGCTCGTGTGGGTTTCTCCCGGGTTCTCTGGTTTCCTCCCACAGTCCAAAAATCATGTGTCATAAGTGGATTGATCAATCTAAATTAACACTATAGTCGAACTTTTAACTTTTAATTATAATCTCTAAACAAAGGGGGTGGGGGGTAGGTTCTCGAGACCTACCTGAGCTCAAACTCCCCTCTCGCCCTGCAAATAGGAGGGAGCCCCGCGCTCAAGGATCTTATGAGCTCAGGGCTCTCCCCCGGGACAGCATGCCAAGCTCGCTTTGTCAACCATCAGCAAAGTGTGAACTTTTGAAAATATATTATTTAATTGCATTACAAATAGTTTGTGATGTTTCTCATTTATACGTATGTCACTTTGGATAAAAGCATGTAAATAAATCTAGATTAGTGGAAAGCTTGACGTACAGGTACATTCCACTAACTAACACAATGTAAAGAATATCTGTAAATTAGCAGCTTTCTGTATTTTGTGAGTCATTTAAAAAAATCCCCCTTTATTTATGCTTTTGACTTGCATTATGGAACATTGATCTTTCTTCCAGCAACCTTTAACCTTGAAAAGTGACTTTTATTAACATTTTAGTATAGTTTAAAGTGATATATTGTCTGGGTTAGTATTGTATGGTACAAACACCTTGTAATAAACATCCAGTACATTTTCTGTTTTTTTACACTTATTTCTTTTGACTTATTTAACATATAGTATTTATTATACATTATATAATTTCAAAGTACTAAAATGTTAATAAAAGTCACTTTGTTAAACTGTAGAATTGAATTTTCAACATCAAAAGTTGACAAAGCAGAGATAAAAGACCCATAATTCAATTCACAACCATAAATAAACAATTACTTGTAAATCACAAAATACAGACTCTCAAAATACACTTCTTACAGTGTAACTAACTAACTAACTAACTAACTAACTAACTAACTAACTAACTAACTAACTAACTAACT
>CAIGQZ010034910.1:3371219-3381604 GCA_903798205.1 Danio tinwini
ACTAACTAACTAACTAACTAACTAACTAACTAACTAACTAACTAACTGACTAACTAATTAACCGTTTTAGTAAAATTAAATTTTCCCTGTAAATATATAGCCTAATAAATAAATAGTCTAAATAGGCTTTTAAAACAGCAATATTTATTATTTAGCAGGTTTATTGCCTTACTAAAATCATTTCTAAAGCTGCTTTGTTCTTTATTTGTTTGTCATTAATGTTAACCTTAATGACAAACAAACCCTTAACTACACCTCTTTGGCTTAATGCATTTCTCTCTCTTCCTAACATCTGTTATGTTGTACAGAGTTTGTGTATGAATCTCACAGAACAGGAGCTATTCCTAAAGCATTTTTTGAGGCCACAAGTGCCCTCATGTTTAATATGCCGTCGAATTGACTTTTCATGCTCCTTTGCTACTTAATATGGCTCTCTGCACTCCGTTTGGCACTGAAGCGGAGGGAATTTAACTGTCACTTTGAGCTTGACAGTTAAATGGCGCCACAAGTCGGAAAATGTACGATTTCAATTTAGTCATTTCGCAGATATCCTTTCTGAAAGTAACATTTAAAAAACTTGATACTGGTAATGGGATGCTAGATGCATTACGGAGGAGCGCGTGGCATCCAAGGTCACATCCGTCTGGCATATTATCACAAAATAAAAAATGAAGCACTGAGTATTACGGATGTCTAATGACAAAACGCATTCTGCAGTCCAGGGAGAAGGGAAGGACGCTGCCTCAGAGACGTTCATTTTTCAAAATGAGCAGCAGAGAGCATTTATGTCCATGTTTGTGTCACCAGGTTTCAACAAAGACTAATTCAAACATAGGCAGCACATGGCCAAAAACACATTGGATTTGGGTTCATTTCAAAAACCTCCAAGGTCAGTGTCATTTGTAAAGATGAAGTTGATTGATTGAGTTTAAACTTAAACATTTACTGGAGATATTTTTTGTGTTTCACAGATTATGTGAGGTGAACTGTAGGCTACATGATGAGAATTTTTATTTTTGGGGTAACTACTTCCACTAATGCTACATTCATTTGATCAAATGTCCAGGAAAAAATATAGGCATATTGTGAAATACTGTTGCGATGGTTAAGCTGAACTTTCATCAGGAATTCCTCCAAGCTTCATAGTCAAATGATCCCGCAGAAACCATATTAATATGCAGATTTGTTCCAAAAGATTTCTTAAATATCATTGTTTTCAAAACTGTTGTGCTGCTTGCATCTTTGTGGAAAACATGATGTATTTTTTAAGATTAATATTCATTCAAATTAACTGCATTTAAAAAGCAAAAGTTGCAAAATCTATTCTCATCCTTGCAAAATCCAAAAAGGGGGTTGGGGGGTTGGCCATTTCCAGGCAGGTGGTTTCCAACCACCCTGGTCTTAGCTGGTCAGGCTGGAAAATGATCAGCTAAATCCAGCTTGACCTGCCTGGTTTAAGCTGGACATAACTGGTTTTGGCTGGGCTCCCAGCCTGGCTAGGCTGGTCAAGCTGGTTTCAGCTGGTCAGGCTGAAAATGGTTGGAAACCTGCCTGGACTGACCAAAACATCACTAAAACCAGGCTGCTTAGCCAGCTAAAACCAGCCAACCAGTCTAGGCTGGTTTAAGTTGTGTTTTTTTTTTCAGCAGGGTGGGTTTAGGCGCCACGGTGGCTCAGTGGCTTGTACTGTCGCCTTACAGCTAGAAGGTTGCTGGTTCGAGTCCTGGGTGGGCCAGTTAGCACTTCTGTGTGGACTTTGCATGTTCTCCCTGTGTTGGTGTGGGTTTCCTCCGGGTACTCCAGTTTCCCTCACAGTCCAAAACGTGCTATAGGTGAATCAACTAAATTGGCCGTAGTGTATGGGTGTGTGTAAATGAGAGTGTATGGGTGTTTCCCAGTACTGGGTTGTGACTGGAAGGGCATCCGCTGCGTAAAACATATGCCAAAAGTTGGTGGTTCATTCCGCTCTGGCGACCTCTGAAATAGAGACTAAGCTGAGGGAAAATGAATGAATGAATAATGGTTTTATACAGTTCTTTATGATTTCAGATGCTATATTCAACTTACTTTAAATATCAGTTCACCCAAATCTAAAATATTAAATGTTAAAGCTATGCAAGGATTTTTTATTAAAGGGAAACCTAATCATTTACTCCTACTTCACTTGTTCAAAACCTGTAAGAGTTTCTTCTGCTGAACACAAATTAAGTTAAGTTGTAGAAGGCTGGTTGATGGCAGCCATTCACTTCCATTGTCATTTTTATCCAACAGCATTTTTTTTAGTATTCAACAGAAAAAAGAAAATCATAAAGGTTTGAATCCACACAAGAGAGAATAAACAAAGCACTACATTTTTGTGTAAATCTCTTTAAGGAAACCGTTATACATTATCAGGATCCATGAATATTCATTTTGTTGTACTTTATTTGTTTATTTATTATTCTCAAAATGACAGCAGTTGACACAAATTGTATAGCTCACTGAATGTTCTCATGAATAAAAAGTCACCTACATTTCATATGGCCTGTAATTTATGACTGAGTAGTGGGTAGTGAAATGTATTAATTTCTATTTTATTAAAAAGGGCACAGTACAATGCATCAGCTCTTTCTTCACACTCCCACACACCTGACCACAATTTCAATGGTTTTCCTACCAGGTAAAGCTGTAAAGCATGCGTTTGATGACCCTCTGTTCCTTCATGTCAAACAGTGAGTCCCCAATATTACCATTTAGATTACAAACGCTGATGCCAATAGCAGACCATGCAGTCAGCCCTGACAACACACACCTTCTGTTCCTCTGTTAAGAACACGCTTCTACTTTATAGACCTGAATTCAGATCGTTCACTCTTAAATAACCCGCTAATAAAACAAAGAAACACTGCTCGCCATAAATTAGTCTGCAGCCCAGTCTTGTGAGAAAACTTACATAACTTACAAAACTTCGTGTATGTATCGTATACAATTTCATACAATTTCATTCATTTGAAAACATACCATTTTTTAAAATGAGGTGTGTCCCCAAACCCCACCCCTAAACCTAGTCATCATTGGGTGGATGAGCAAATCATTTTAAAATGTATGAATGAGATCAAATTGATATTTGCCACAAAAAATGTGCTAATTTGTACAAAGTCAAATGATTTCATTCATATGAAACATTTTTTAAAAGGAGGCATTCCCCAAAACCCCACCCCTAATTGTAACTTTGAATGAAATCAAATGTTATTTTAGCTGGGGTGTTGGAAAAAAACGTAATGGCCATCAACTTACATAAATTTACTGTATAATAACAGACATTAAATTACAGAATGTTACCAAAAATCTACAGGAAATTTCTGTAATTTAACTTCCATTATTTTACGGTAAATTTCTTTATTTTAACGGCTGTTATTTTACGGTGAATTTCTGTAGTGTAACGTTAGTTATTTATTTTACAGGAACGTTCTGTAATTTAACAGCTGTTATTTTATGGTAAATTTTTGTAGTTTAACGTCCGTTATTTTACGGTAAATTTCTGTAATTTACCATCCATTATTTTACGGTAAATTTCTGTAATTTAATGGCCGTTGTTTTGCGGTAAATTTCTGTAGTTTAACATCCATTATTTTAGAGTAAATTTCTGTAATTTAATGGCTGTTACTTTACGGTAATTTTTTTGTAATTTAACGGCTGTTATTTTACAGTAAATTTCTGTAGTTTAACATCCGTTATTTTACTGTACATTTCTGTAATTTAACGTCCATTATTTTACAGTAAATTTGTGTAATTTAACAGCTGTTATTTTACTGTAAATTTCTGTATTTTATGGTAAATTTCTGTAATTTAACGGCCGTTATTTTACGGTAAATTTCTGTAATTTAACGTCTGTTATTTCACTTTTTTTTCGGCAGCTCCAACACGGAAAGAACCTATAAAAACATAAAAGTTTAATGTAGGTTTTGATATAGGTTTTTAATATATGTGACATATATAAACTTGGCCATTTCCTATGTCCTATGTCAAACCTATATCAAAACTTATATTAAAACATATTTGTTTTTATAGGTTCTATCCGTGTGGGCTTTCAATTATTTGCCGTATTAAATTCCATGACATGCCAATTACATTTGATATCAATTTCAAGTATTCGCACATACTGTTTATATGTTTGTTTTTTTAGTTCTTAGTTATTGCCTTGATAATAGACAATATGCATCATGTATGACAGTTGCCAAAATGAGATATGATAGGAGTATATATAGGAGACATACCTTGTATGTACATATAGGGCTTATATGTGGATATAAAGAAGCAATACTCCTGTATTGCTTCTTTATATCCACATATAAGCCCTATATGTACATATAAGTACATGCACATATATGTGTATATTATATATATATATATATATATAATGTCTGTATATGCACATATATGACATCAGAATTATTAGCCCCCCTGAATTATTAGTTCCCTTGTGACATTTAAAGGCTTAACTAGGTTAATTAGGTTAACTAGGCAGGTTAGGGTAATTAGGCAAGTTCTTGTATAATGACGATTATAAAAACAAATAGCTTAAAGGGGCTAATAATTTTGACCTTAAAATGGTCTTTAAAAATTTAAAAACTGCTTTTATTTTAGCTGAAATAAAACAAATAAGACTTTCTCCAGAAGAAAAAAAATATTATCAGACATACTGTGAAAATGTCCTTGCTCTGTTTAACATCATTTGGGAAGTATTTAAAAAAGAAAATAAATTCTAGGGGGGCTAATAATTCTGACTTCAACTGTAGGTTTCATATATGGTCATATATCCTCGTATAGGTTCTTTCCATGTGGGCTAGGGAAAAAAAGAGTAAAATAATGCAATTCTTTTACAGTGTACCTAGCAAATCGTACTAAAATGTATGAAAAAGATCACACAAATGAATACAAATTAGCCCATAAATCACTAAGTTACAAATTGGCATGAGATTGCATTGATTAAATAAGTGTTTTCAGTAGGGGATTCAGTTCAAACTTTCAAAACTCATCTCCAAGTGAGTTTAAATGTGCTGAAATACTCATCGAAAGGAGAGATTTACTTAGCAATCCTCAGGGAATTTGATTGTTTGTAGCAGTTGGGATGCATCCATATTGGAAATCTTTTCAAATGTTTCCAAACTTTCCAGTCTAGATCTTTTTAAGTCCTTTGCGGATTATCTGAAAGCCATTTTGAAAACCAGTGTGAATTGGGCTTAATCTTCCCCGTCTTAAAAAGCAGATGATAAGAGTGTGATCACATGCTAGAGTGTATGTCAAGTGTCCACCTGATCAAATCGTGTTCATATTCTCCTCTGTGTCTTGAGTCCAGTATGGCAATGCAAAAGCAATGCCAGCTTAATGTAGTGCATGAAGACTGTGCCAACACCCACATTCCCTCATCTCTCTTTTGTGTGGCCTTCCCAATTTCATATTTCTATATCTCCATTTCTTCTCCTCCATTCACTGATTAGACTAAAATACAAGCTAAAATTATTGATTTTAGTGGGTTACAGCAGATATTTTTGGTTCACCAGACTTGGCAAGGTAATCTTTTTAATGATAGGTATTGAATGAATGCACTATAAAAAATAATACTGGGTTCCACAAAATACTCTATGTTGTCTCAACACAAATCAATTAAGTTAACTTTAATTGTTTTTTTTAAGTGTGTTGAACACAAAATAATTAAGTTATCCTCAAACAAACCTTATTAATCAGGTTGTTTCAACTCATTTTAAATTAGTAGTTTAAACAAGCAGAAAAAGTCCTTTTTTGAGTGTATGTTAATTGTACACTATTGTATTTACTCCGGGCGACACTGTGGCTCAGTGGTTAGCACTGTCGCCTTGACGTCTTTACCTAAAACTTAAAACATTTATAGGCCTATTATTTGAAGTAAAACAGAAATAAAGAGAATAAAATATTATTTAAAGCACTCGTTTGGCGCAAAAGCCATGATCTGTCTGCGTTAATAAAAGGTATTGTTGCATTAACTTCATTGATAAAATCAGTAATTGCAAAACTGTGCATATTATTATTACTATAAAAAAGTATATTACTGCCTTAAGTCAGTAACTTAGGCAGTAATGCAAAGTAATAATAAATGTGAATAAATAGCCTAATTGAAAGGAACAAGAGGGACCAAAATTTATCACCAGGTTTAGTGCCCCCCATGGAATTAAAATGCCACCCCCAGTTATGACATCCTGGCGCCGGGCCTGCTAACACCACAAGTAAATTAAAATTTTTATTAAGCAGTGTTCACAATAAATAATAATAATATTAATAAAAGCATTGGTTTAAAAAGTATTTTGTGACACCTACTGAACATCCATCATTACAAAGTAAAGTTTTTACAACAGTTTGTTTTAAATAATAACTCTGCACCGAAGCATTCATTTTAGGCCTATATAAACTATAAAACATCTATACAAATTAATGCATTACTATATGTAAAAAAAACTAAATTATGATATACTCTAATAGCCTCTAGCCTATAAAAATGTCAATATTGCCCTGTTGTCTCTCCACGCACGCATTGAACTGCAACACAGACAGAAGAAATTAATTAAAATAATATAGGCTAGAATTAAAATAATATAGCCCACTTTGCAGCTTTCTTTTAAATTATAATAGGCCTATATACAAATGTTTTCTCAGTGTTTTGCTGGTAATGTCTTTAAATAAATAATTAGTCCTATTTAATTATTAATTGTTATTTATATACAGTAATTAAGACATAAAATGAGATAGTATAATATATTTAACAACGAAAATGTAAAAGAAAACTGTAAATGAAAACGTAAATAAAAAAAGTTTATTTATTAACTGTCTTAGTCCTATCACTTTAAAATAACAAACACTGCACAGTACATCTATTTATATTTAAGCTAAAACATTGCTTTATTTATTTATTTACGCCTACTTGTTTGTATTTATGTTTGTACTTTCATTTTAGTTGTCTTCTTTATTTCTTTATTTCTACTTTTCAACATGAATCCTCATTGCACTTAAGTTTACAATGATAATAAAGCTTGTTAACAAGTTTTTAACGATTAATGATGGAATAATAATGCTATGTTTCATTGTTCTTCTTTATTTACAAGTAGCATAGTATTTACAACTACTGTATAGGCTATTTCAGTCCATTCTCATCCCGTCCCTTTGTGCCCCCTGGCGGCATAGTCACAAACTGCGGTCATACCTAAAAAAGAAGTTCTTAATCCATTCGAGCGGTGGCGGTACAAGGCGCGGCAATAATGGCCATATTAAAGTATCACCTACTGTATGTATCAGATCACCAGCAATCCTAATCGCTAGAGAACATTCACTTTCACTTAGACTACAATTCTGCCACCATATGAACTACAACTCCCTTTAGGCACCACACAAACACACCGGTTCTGGTTCTTCATTGATTACTCACACACACACAGCTGGGACCTACTCAAGACTGATTACATTGACCATATAAACAGCACACAGACACTGCTGAGTCTTGTTTTATCCTGTGTAACTTTACTAAGCGTTTTTTCTTGTGGGCTTGCTGTTTTTCGATTTGCTTTGTTTAATCATTTTGATTCTTTGCCGCCTACCCTAATCTTTTGCCTGTATTCTGACCACGCATTTTGGATGACCTTTACGTTTCTGTTTTGCTCCCATTTTGATCATTGCCGGTCTGACTATTCTTATTATTTTTGTATCATATACACATATAAAATATACACTGTAAAAAATGCTGGGTTCCACACAATTCAGTCATATTGTCCCAACACAAATTTATTTTGTTAACTTTTTTTTATTATAATTTTTTTAGGGTATGCACACACATATATTATGTCAAAACAAACTTTTATTTTGGATGAGATTAATCTTTGCCCAGCACTAATAAAAACATTTGCTGTCATTTTTTTTTCACAGACAGTTGCAAATAAATAAGCACAAACACACCATGAAACATTTTCCAGATTACCGCTGATATAAATCATCTTCAATTTCCAAACCATGACGTCCATTTGAAACAGGAGATGCTGCAGTGGCTTTTATTTTAGCTTCAGTTACTTTAAGAAGGGTTGTGTGTGGGTGTCACTGGAGCTTCGGTATTGAAGAACTAAAGCCTGATCGATAAAGCGAGATGTGATCTTATATGTCAGCAGGATTAAACCGCTGTAGCTGAGCAGGAGGAGACGTCGTGAGTCTATTACAAAGCAGACAATGATGATGACGATTGCAATCTTGACAATAACACTAATGATGATGGGTCCTTTCCTGCCTCCTGCCACCCCTCCGTCATTTCCAAGCTGCTTCGCATTAATCTCCATATGAGCATCGTTTCTGTAAGTGTGTCAGTTGTTTATTTTGAGGGATTCCTGCTCTAGACACTATTTCTCTATAGCAGATCCAAGACCAAAAGGGATGGAGAGTGGTTTGTAAATTTTGAGATGTGTAGTGGTGATTGCCATACAAATTGGCAATAATTGTTCTCATCTAATATTAAATGAAATAAAATATTATATAATTAGGTAAAACATAATGATTTGACTTCAGCTTTGTGAAATTATGCTACATGAAAACATGCAGTACACAAAACTAAAACAGTAGACAGGCTAAATAAAAATGTAGATTCTCTCTGTCTGAAGATTAAAATATATTATCTGAAACAGAATGAATTTAAATAGTTTTACAAGGCAGAAATAAACATAGAACTGGAGAAAGCAACTTAAAGCAAATATCAGTACAGTGTATCAATCAAATGGTTTATCTCAATAGGTCCACAAACAGCTCAAAAGACAATAAATGTAAAATCGTCATATATTAATGCAAATTTATATGTAGGCTAAATATTTAAATGCAAACTTTGAGTCAGTCATTAATAATATTAACTGGCAAATCAAAGCAATTGGAATATATGATGCAGTGTAAATTATAAATACTTATGATTTATATAGTAGCCTATAAATAAATTATTAGCAGCAAAAAAATTACTAAAATATTATTTTAGTTTAAAATAAAAACAACATACACTGTAAAAAATGCAGGGTCCACACAATTTATTCATGTTGTCCCAACACAAATCAATTAAGTTAACTTATCACTTTTAACAAATTTATGATGGATTGAACATAAAAAATTAAGTTGTCTCAATGAAATCTCAAGAATTGTGTAGTTTCAGCTGATTTTAATTAAGTAGTTTAAACAAGTAAAAAAATAAATATTTTTGAGTGTAGGCTCATTCTGAAAACGTTGCCCTATATACATTTCTGGAGATCGTGATTTATGTAGCCAGAAGTACATATGACTGCATATAATTTTTTAAACAAACACTACGGGGTGGTATGACACTGTTCCTTTTCGCACTTACCAGCTGACTGCTTACCTCTGTATGGACGGCTTTCCGGCTATTACCAGTTTGTCCAGTTAGCTTGCCATGTACGTCGGTGGATTTGAGAAGCAGAAAGATGACCACGACGACAGGGTTCGAGTCTGGTGAAGAAGGGTTCCAGAAAGTGGGTAAGTCAAAAACAGAAGCCAAAAAATAAAATAAATAAGTAAATAACAGGGTAAAAATGTGGTAAAACATGGTAAAAATCAGAATCTGGCTTTTCTTTTGTCTGAATTGCTTTTAGGGGGAAGTTAGTGGACGGGTCAATCTGTGCTTTTTAAAATACTATTGGTTGGGTTTAGGGAAGGGGGAGGGTGGGTCAGTCGATCAGTCAGTCATTCAGTCAGTCAAAAAGCCTCTGGTAGATTTATGTGAGAACAGCAGGGGCCCATGGCACTCCCGAGAGATATTTGAGATCTCAAAAAGCGTACAGTACACAGTGGCCTCTCGTGGATCCTCGAGAACAAAAACTTCAAAAAAACATAGCTCCTGAGACATATTTGACAGTCTCCAGAAATGTATTCAGAGGTACGTTTTTTAGAATGAGCCTAGGTTGATTAAAATATAAAGACATACAAGACATTCTTTAATTGCGTCAGAAAGCATATATGTCCCTTTACTCCAAGCTCATTGGTCCAGTTGGGCTTTGCTATCTCCTATAATAAAACCTGCTCCAGAGCAGCTTAGCTAGCAAGCGCGTAATTACAAAAGTGATGAAACCCAATCAAAACCAACCCAACTTCTTGAGCCCCAAAACTCAGTTTGCTCAAAATGCAAACTTACCTGTAAAAATCCAAAATTGCCGCAACATGCCTTAGAGGTTGGCCGATTTGAAGAACTGTTTGCCGGTCACGTTCAGACCAAAAAAAAACATCCAATATCGATTCCTCGATCGGTGCATCTTTAGTGTTGTGAATCCCAGAAGAAGCTGTGAGGTAAAGCTTTAAAATAAATACTATATTACAGAAGCAAGAACCTGTGTGTGTGTGTGTGT
>CAIGQZ010034910.1:3391667-3427299 GCA_903798205.1 Danio tinwini
GATAGATAGATAGATAGATAGATAGATAGATAGATAGATAGATAGATGAAAGGATGAATGGATGGACTGACAAATTGATGAGCATATAGATGGACATATTGCTAAATGGAAAGATTGATTAATTGATTGATTGATTGATTGATTTTAGGTGGATGAACTGAAAGATGGACAGGGTAATAAACAGATTGATGGATGGAGGACGAATAGATAAACACATTTCTGGATGGAAGGACACATAGATATATGGATGGTTGGAGAGATGGATTTACTGGTAGATGGACAGATGAGCAGATAGATAAGGTTAGGCTGGGAATAAATATGGCTGTATTCACACGTCAGGCGGATCTGGGACTGGAGTGGATGGGTGAGAGGAGAGAGGCAGGTTGACAGCTTTAATTGTGATTCTAATTTTGATATGATTAACTAGGCTGGATCAAATTAACCTGATTGGCAGATGGAGAGGGGGTGGACGGGGGCGTGAAGAGGGGAAGGAGATGGATGCTCCATGTCCTCAAAACGCTTCGCCGTGTTGGTGTTTACACACATCTGAAGAAAGTTTTACAGAAAACTATTAAGCTTTGTTCTTTTGTTTCCTTTTGTTTTATGAAAGCGGTGTAAATCCCTTCCTTGTCTAATGTGACGTCTGGCTGTCAGAAATAGAATATTATTTATTTATTTTCTTGTGCATTCCTCTACAGTAGTTCCTGTAAATGCTGTATTTTTTATTTGAAGGTAGGACGATTTAAATGTCCCCTCATTAAAGGTCACCAGTAAGCCTACATGCATTATTCCAGCTCATTATAACACAACGACAACAACAACACTCCGAATGCATTCACAAAAACAATGACAATTAAAACGGTGCCAGCTCTCCTGCACTGCATCGATGGCAGTTCAAGCGCAAGTCACTGTGATCGGCTGGACAGGAGCGCAACGTGAAAGCTGAGAGGAAGTTGTGAGGTTAATGAGCACAGATTTGTTTGCTTTCACCTTGTTGTGGGCCATGAATAATGGATAGCACACGTTTTTTTTCTCCTTGTCGTTTTTACATTTGCCGTTTTCTTTTACTTGTTTGTCACTGTCATTGGCGAGAGTGCATGTGTGAGACTGCTTGAGTCACCATTGAAAACGAGAGTTCTCAAACAACACTGCGACAGTCCTCTTGCGCTAATGAGCAGCCTGCCTCCATCTACCCTTCCTCCTCCTCGCTGTTTTCTTCGTATTCTCCTTAGCAAGACTCTAGAGAATGAGAAGAATCACTGACCCTCCTCTGACAAATGCTAAAATGCAGTATAAACAAATGGTTTTGTACAAAAACATTTAATTAGCATTTCAACCAGTGTTTTGCATGAACGATTTAGCAGGAGTTAGCAGGCCTTAGAATATATGGTGTGATTTGAGACCACCGTAGTGATGTGGTTCAGCCTTATAAAGTTTATTTTATAATAATGAGAATTTTGAAAGAAATGCACTTTAAAGAAACTGTATTCTGTCCATTTAACAAGCTATTTCAGAGTAACCGCCCTCAGTCAAAAACATATTACTCAAACGAGCAGTTGTACTTCTTATATGCTGTCTGTTCTGTAAGTAAAGTCTCTCTAGATCCTGTAGATGAAAAAATGTGATTTCATATTATTATGAAACTTTTTTTTACTTAGTATCACTCACTAACTTTTTTCCCCTTAACAGTTATGCTGTTTTCCAAGGATATTTTGCAGTGCATTCTTTTGCAGCATTTCTAAATATTGCATCATTTATTTATATTGGTTATCCCAGGATATCCCCACATCGCTGAGTCTTTTTTAGACCACAAAACCATTTTGCGTGATTATAAAAAATTCATTATTGTGGTTGATATTTGGGTGTACGGTGAGTGGATTTTAATGATTTGTTTTGACAAATTTATTTTTATTATTATTATTAATTCTCTTCATTTACTTAATTTACTATGTTTGTTTTTCTTACTCCCAGGGCCATTTATATCAAAGTAAATATTTAGCCACACCATGTTAGTTTTTCGTAACATCTCATTTTTACGAGGTGGATCGTTAGCCCTAAAACTCAACTCCCAACTTGTAGGACTAGGACATGCACACATACACTACAGACAAATTAGCTTATCCAATTCACCGATAGCACATGTCTTAGGACTTGTGGGGGAAACTGGAGCACCCGGAGGAAACCCACGCGAACAAGGGGAGAACATGCTAACTCCACATAGAAATGCCAACTGACCCAGCCAGGGCTCGAACCAGCGACCTTCTTGCTGTGAGGTGACAGCGCTACCCACTGCGTCCACCGTGCTGCCCTCTTTATTATCATCTTTATTATTATTAATAATTCTCAGGTGACCCCAAACCATTTTCTGAAGATTAAAATAAGATTTTCTTAAATAGCTTTAATTAGCTTTTTGTTATTTAGTTTGATTATGGTGTGAAGATGGACGAGCATATGCCTAGGATATGTGTTAGGATGTGTTTTTTGATGACGCAATGAGTGTGGTCAATTTATAGAGGTCTCTCAAAGGTGCTGTCTCCAAACAGTTCAATAAAGAGTGATTTCATGAACGTAATTGGACTTTTGCCCTCTAATCCCTCTGGTAATTATAATAATTCTAAGGGTGCTTTCACATCTACACTTTTGTTTTAGAACCTGTCTCGTTTGCCCAGTTAGCATGGTTCATTTGGCATATGTGAATCCAGCAATCCGTGCCAAATCAATCAGTTCAAGATCGCCTGAATGAGTTGGTCTCGGCTCGATTGAAACGGACTCTGAAGCGGAATGATTGTAGTGAGAAAGCAAAACGATCCAACGAACTAACGAACCAGGCTATATCACTGTGTATTATGGCTATGTAATAGGCATATATGGCTATATGAATGAGAATTATGAGTAGGGTGGAATGTCATTCATACCGGTAAATGTGTATTTTATGTCGAATATGAAAGTGAAAGCATGCTAAAGTATTACCGAGAGCTGTTTATCCATAACAAAAATTGACTGAACTGCAGTCTTGGTTTATCTGTTATTTCTCTCTATAATGTAAAACCTATAATGCATAATTCTAGCCAACGGCTATATGTGAGAAATCGATTAATATTTGGTGACGATGTCTGTGGGTGTCTCCATTCAAAATCAAAGCAAAGTTTTTTATTTGTCATTTTTCACAATGTCTTATTGCTCATTGCCATAAATTAAAATAAGTACGCATGACAGCTGAGCGGGACTCTGAAAAATAAACCCTGAAACTCTGACCAATGTGACGAGAGTTTACTCACACGTAACTCATTCATTTATTTTATTTTCGACTTAATCCGTTCATTAATCAGGGGTCACCACAGCGAAATGAACCGCCAACTTATCCAGCATATGTTTTACGCAGCGGATGCCCTTCCAGCTGCAACCCATCACTGGGAAACACCCATACACTCTCATTCACACACATACAGTATTGACAATTTTAGCATTCCCAATTCACCTAGAGCATGTCTTTGGACTGTGGGGGAAATCGGAGCACCCAGAGGAAACCCACGCAAACACAGGGAGAACATGCAAACTCCACACAGAAATGGCAACTCACCCAGTCTAGGCTTGAACCAATGACCTTCTTGCTGTGAAGCGATTGTGCTACCCACTGCGCCACCGCGTCACTCTCAAACGTGACTTGTTTTAGCTGTTTTGGTCCTGTTTAGAAACTTTGCCGTGTGAAAGCGAACCGCAACATTGTAACAATTTTTATCCCTGTTTCGGAACAAAAGAATCGATCTACAGGTGTGAAAGCACTCTTTGATTTTTGCCTCCATGAGAAGTTTTCTAAATTATCCACTGTGAGTTTAAGGGAGCCATTTTCTTTTTCCAATGTGTTGCGATCACTGTCAAGGCAAGGCACATTTATTTTTATAGTAAACTGTTCAAAGTGCATAGTGCTTTACATAAACAAGGATAACAGAAACAAGAAAATAAAAGTGATTAAGAGAATTAAAAATGATTAAAACAGAGAAAAACTGAGAATAAAATGTGTTAAAACAGGTTCTAAAAGAATGAAAAAGAAAAGAAAGACATAATAGTGCGATATGTTGGATGTAGCACTGTGCTCATTCAGTAAAGGCAAAGCTAAACATACAGTATGTGTTTTAAGTCTTAATTTGAACGAACCTAATGTTTGTCAAGCATCCGTCCGAGTCATTAAATGTGGTTTCAATGTCCACAATCTTCTGAGCTTAAAGTGAAAGGGTGGATTGCAGCATGGACATGGTAGAACGAAGCTTGGATAAGATTTCAGTTTGTAATGTTGACACTTCCGTTCAAATGGTGGTTTTATTAGGTTAGCTCATCCTCCTTCGGTGAAGTCTAAGCCTCCTTTTTCGGCCAACATTTTAGCAATATTTCATCCCGATTTACCCGTTTTTAGCATTTTTACATTTAGATGTGATGCAGCATTGCTTAATTTACAAATGTAAAACAAAGATAACTGAGATTAATATAAAAATACACGAATGTTTACCTGCGTCTAGTCTCCAAGAGGCATACCAGAAGTCCACTTTTTTGGATGTTATTAGTTCTTTTTACCACTGACTGAATTTTACTTCTTGTCAGATACATCACCATGTCCACTTTTAAGATCTTGCGAGTAGATGTGTTGAAAGTTTTTGCACAAAACTTTTAGCAGTGCAGAGCTTACAAAACCATCAACAGCCAATGCATTGTAATTCCACACAGTTTCTTTACACAATGCCAACATTTGATTGACAGGATAAAATCAGCACTGATTGTTGGCAGTTTCTGTACAATCGGCCAATACAGATTTCTGTGTTTTTGATAGAAAGGTACGTTAGATAAAATACACATTTTGACCAATGCAAATTGCAAGCATAACCAATGTGCCTTTGTCAACCTGATTTGGTGCTGTTGTTGTTGACGAGAGGGGAGAAAAAAAAGACAAAATAGGATAGCACTGAGAGATGTTGAAAGGGAAGCTGAAAGAATGGAAAATAGAAAGAGTGAAAATGACCTTAGAAAATAGAGTGAGTGGACGAAGAGGAGAAATGGCCAGACAGAACAAATGACCTCAGCTATAAAGGTATTAGTTAAGGTGAGGGTGTGAAAAAGGTTGGCCAATAAGCTTTTATTTATAGCAACAGGAATATAACTCTATCTCCTGTCTTATTGCAACACTTCTGTGTGTATGTGTATGTGTGTGTGTGTGTGGTCTTTATATCCCATCCTATCTGCTTTAGTTGTGTTCACAGACCAGCTTTATATTTCTCTGGTCACTTTGTGTGTGTGTGTGCGTGTGTGTGTGTGTGTGTGTGTGTGTGTGTGTGTGTGTGTGTGTTTTCACTCATATCTCTGCTCAAGGATATCGATGACATTCCCATTTCTCAATATCAGCCCACAAAGTCCATCCTCCTGTCCCACTCTCAACAGATGTGTAAAATAAAACCTGTCCTCTGGCCTCAGCCAATATATACGTCACAATCAGAAAACAAACACCAGACAGAGAGACAATTCATCTCTATTAGGCACTTATATTTAGCACATGATGATAATAGTCTATACAAACTCAGCAGCTTCCCACTACAATCAGATATCAGAGGTGTCTCGGTCTGCTGATGAACACTGTTAGTCATGGTCAACCACAGTCAACTGCAATTAGGGATATTCAGATGGTTTATCAGATCAGATTTTAATCGTGTTGACAATTTCGCTAAAATGTGTTCGGTTTGGGGTAATTTCAGGACTAAAATCTGTTTTGGCAAATGTGACACTTAATGACTGTAAATCAAGGAGCGAATATAATTGGCAGAGTAGTAAATCTCTCTCATTTTTAAATATCTTTGCCCATTCACCGCAATGCAAACAGCTGTTTATTTTCTCAGCTCTGCAAAACATGTTGATTAGATGAACTAATTATGAGGATAAATGTTTCCTTTGGGCTGTATACAGGTGATGTTTGATGCCAGAACTCCGTTATATTCCTTGGTCTTTTTGGTTTATATGCATTTCAGTATCATTGATTGCTTTGATAGTGTCCTTGACCAGTCGGTGTCCACACTCAATGACCTTTTTTATCTTCATCTAGTCCAGATGAATTAATTCAAACAGTTATTTATAGGTCTGGGGCAAAAAAACAATATTGATTTTTTAATTTAAATCAATCTTCAATTTAACAAAATGATATTGATTTGGAAAATTCTGAAAATGTGAATGATTTACCTTGGTGAGTCTTTTGTTCTGAAATTTTGCAATCTATCGAGTTGCTCAGACAAGATTATAGTGGAAGGTCATATTATAGCCAACTCAACTGAGCCTGTAAAATGTGGAAGCAGAAGCACTTCATGTTTAAAGGCAATGGTCTTGATTAGGCTGAAAAAAATCTCTATTGTTTGTAATGCAGGGTACCACACACCACAAGATAATTGAGCTGATTTCTCCTCTTCTGACAATCCCATATTCTGATTATCTTGGATTTTACTGTGGTGTTAAATGTGACTTAATCTGCTCCGATCTTGAATATTTACGATCAAAAATTCTGACGTGTGGAGGAAGCCAGAGGACAAACAAAAATGTGCAAACGAGTTGGAGATTATCAAGTGAAACTAAACCATATTCAGGCAGAGAGCGCACTGACAGAAGATGGAAGCATAACAAACAGTCATGGCATGGCTCAAAGTGAAATGAGTTTGGACAGCAGATATGGAGGATCAGCTTGTCGATTTGTGGCAACAACAAAAATGTTTATCTGGTTATTCATCCGCCATGTTTATTTTTACTTCTCTTGAGATTTTGTGAGATTGCCTGTGTTCGCATTCAAGACTCTGGTTGAAAATCTGTTGGAGGTTGTTGTGCTGTCTTTGTCACATCACATACACCATTCTGAAAATGCTTGTAAGGTATGTTTTGATGTTCGTCCAGCTTATGACCAGCAAGAACCAGCATAAACCAGAATCAAAACATACTTTACCAGCATATGCATTTTTTTCAGCGAGAAAATTGGGGAAATTGGATTTTTTTTGTCCTCATGTTAATATGTCATTATGGTCTCTAACAATTGGAAATCTTAAAAGATGTTCAAAGATGTATTTTTTTTACTGTGTACCAGGCATTAATTTCCTGCAAGAGCAAATACAATGTCAATGCCATAGTAAAGTGCATTGTATGCACAGTGCATTAGACATTATGTGCATAATTATGATTTCTTTTTATAATGCTAACATGGTTGTGCTTATTCTCTTAATAAGTTATGGGTATATTTTGAGCATAACATGCATTAAACCAATCAGAGTGTCATCTTACATTCATAAATGGACAAACTGAATGCTTCACTAGCAAGAAAACAGTTTAACAGACCATCTGTGCGAGGATAAAGAATGAGGCTCCTCCATTCATTCTCTTTACTGTCTCTTTTTTTTACTTTTACTCTTTACTTTACTCCTTTACTTTCATAGATAAGGAAACGCTGTTGTACGCACTCCACTGAAGACATTCATTCGCCTACGTATTTAATTTTATTTGTCAAGTGCAAAGATTTGTTTCAAAACTTTTTCTTAATTCAGTTCTAATTTCCAGCAAACGAGTAAATGAGCAATAATAACAAAGTGTAATTAAAAAAAGTTCTAGCCAAACACACGTCCTATTCTCATGCCCCATATAGTGACGCATACGTCTCCGAAACCCGACAGGTGGACAAATCTAAACTTGTTTTTATTCAAATAAATATGAAAACTGCATATAATAAATAATACTGCTAATAATAATACTATTATACAGACCAGCTTTTAGTTGATCAATGAGTCTATTTTAGTTCTTCAAAATATCAACATGCCAACAATGTGCCTTAACACACCTCTATTTTAGACCAGCATGCCCATGAGTCCACAAAGCAGTGCAAATAGATTTGCTATTAAAACAATGAGGCTCAAAACGTGAAAATTAGGGTTGCGCTGGTCTAAAAATAGCAACAAATCATGCCAAACATGTCTTGTGCTTTATTGCGCCGGGTGTATGATAGGGTCCTTAATATTTAATTTGTCAACATTATACAAGTGTTCAAAAGGGGAGATCAGCAGTTGACCCCTCAGGACTGGATTGAAATTCATGGTGGTGTAAACTGGAATTTTAGCAGTCTCTGTGCATGCAATTTTAATGCCCTGATTATGTTTTTTTTTTTCCTCAACAGCTGTGGAACAATAAAAGTCCTGCTTTATCACAGCCTCCATTTGAGACCAGTCTGTGCCCTAATTAGTGTGCATGGAGGCACTGGAACCTCAAGTGATGCTCTGGATTTGTCTTCCTGTCAAAAACCCAGATCTGTCTACAGATTTCACACCATCAACAGTGATTGTTATTTAGGATTTGCAGGTGGGTCCACTAGACATGTATGGCCATTTTAGATCTTCATCCCTTCACTTCCTATATGGATTTTCTCATTTCAGATTCAATTAGCGTTCTTAATTAAATCTCTGGCTTGATTTTCTTTTTAACTTGGCCTGTTCTAATCTCTATTGCCTCCACAGTTCAAACAGCACCAAGCATTTTCAGCCAATCCAATTATTTCCTTGTTTTGCTTTGCAGCTGATGTGTCAGTGATGAAGGCAATTTCTTTCTGACTATTTCCATATAAATAGAGACCTTCAGCACCAGAGTCACAGTCCTATTGTAGGTTTGCGCTATCAGAATGATTTCTTTGTTATAAAAAAATAAAGCCTGTAAAGATTCGATTGTCGCTGTTTCCATTCGTTGTGTATCAGATGGTGCTGGAACAAAAGCAATACTGTATATTTTTGAGCATTTGCAGTTTTGGAGCATCACTGTTATTTTCGTAAAAAACAACATGTTAAATAATAGACTGGAAAAGGTTTGGAAATGTCATCTGACCTGATTTGATCGCTTGCATTTCTTCATTATTAACTCACAGGGTGTTTCTTCATTTACAGCATGCTTATTTATACTGGTTGTGTGATATACTAAAATAAACAGTGACACAATCTCCCCGTCTCTCTCTTGCAGACATGCAATGTAGTTACAGCGTTCAGCTCTGGGAGAGAAAAAGACAGCAGAACAAAGGGGTTAGTTTCTGCCTCCTTACCCTGCAAAACAAACCCTGATTGCAATTAAATGCCGTCTGGGTGGAAACCACACAGAAAGACAACAGCAGCGTGTACAAGTGTAATCAAATAGGATTGTGCTAACCACAACTCTGGGGCCCAGGTATCATTTGCAAGAATGAGAGTTCTGAAATAACATAAAACTAATTATTCTGGATTTAGGTTAGAGTTCTGTATCTGAAGAATTTCTTTCTTTCCTTCTTTCTTTCTTTCTTTCTTTCTTTTTTTAAGTTTATTGAAAAGCTCCTTGGATTACTTCCTTGGATTACTTTCCTTGGATTACTTATTCTGATTGATCAGTCACACTGTAACTGTGAGGACGCTGGGCAACAGAGGATCCATGTGCAGTTTATTTGCAAGATTAGTCAGTCAGGCAGCGGTCAAAACAGGGGCAAACAGATGCATAAAGAAAAATCCATAATCATAGTCACAAACAGGCAAATGGTCAGTACAGGAGGCAATAAATCAAAACGATAAAACAAGGCAAAAAGGTGAAAACATGGCTAGACAAGACAAGAAAACGCTTCGTAGTGCTACAGGACAACAAGATTCAGCAATATGTGTGAAAATGAGAGGTGTCTTTTTAGTCCAGGTAATGAATCAATGATGAGCTTCAGATGTGTGTCTGTGTCAGTGTGTGTGTGTCATCAGGGAAAACCGGAACAGGTGTGTGTGAGGTGCATGACAGGATTTTTTGTCCATTTGGTGGCAGATTTGTAATTCTTCAGTGATCCGCAGTAGATAGATCGCTGGTGACTGCAACACACCAATACAGCAGTGAGATATTTGCTAATAGAATTCAACAGTTGTAAATTAAAATTCTAGTAATGTTCTATTTGTACTGGTATATATTTTTAAAAATAACTTCAAACATAAACAAAGTCTTTAAATGATAACATCGAAGTTGTCAGTCCATATTATTTCATTTTTTAAAAGTGGTCATTTTATGCATTTCCACAAGATTTAATATAAATCTCATGTGTCCCATGAATGTGTTTTTGAAGTTTGAGTTTTAGACTATTAATTATACTGTATAATGCTGTAATTGCCTCTTTGTTGAGTCAAAGTATAAACTTGCCATCTGCACTTGCCTCTTTAAATGCAAATAAGCTGCTCCTTCCCACTTTTCTAGAAGAAGGTTCTTTCTCGTTTACTCCTGCAGCAACAAACAAAACAACATACATTTTGAAGCTTTGCAAGTTTCCCAACATACCTCTCTCTAAGACATCAAGTAGGCTGTCAGGCAGTGCATTGTTTGTGTGTTCAAATGAAGGAATATCTATTAAAAAGGACATAACACCCAGGTTCACAAAATGTTGCTATGTTGTAGGCACAGGGGTGTCAAACTCAGTTCCTAGAGGGCCGCAGCCCTGCACAGTTTAGTTCCAACCGTTGTCCAACACACTTCCCTCTAGGTTTCAAACAAGCGTAAAGGACTCCATAAATTTGATCTGTTGTGTTTAATTAATGTTGGAACTAAACTGTGCAGAGCTACGGCCCTCCAGGAACTGAGTTTGACACCTGTGTTATAGAGTAATAAACTCCAAGTCTATTTATATATTAGCATAACTGATATAGAAAATAACTTGTATTTAACTAATATAATAATTAATAATCTGTAAAATTTGTAAATTTGCCAATGTTTTTCATGCTCAATAGCAACAACACTGGTAGTGGTTTCGAGTTTTTTCCTTAAGTTTGGTCAATTGGTGAAATTTGTTTCTCGCTACTGTCGCCACTGGCTTGCTTGGTTTGGGACTTGTGGAGCTGCTCATTAAAGAATTTGTTCTTTAGTGTTAGAACTTTTAGCAGTGAAAATAAAACCACACTGAACTGAACTAAACTGAGCTTCAACTCTGAAAACTGGACTGACAGTTTCAATTTACTACTTGTTAAGCTGCTTTGACACAATCTGCATTGTAAAAGCACTATAGAAATAAACATGAACTAAATTGAATAATCGAATGTGTTTATACAGCAATACATTACTTTGCTTATTGTAAGCATACTTTTATTTGTGGAAGCTTAAAGATAATATCAGTAAAAAAAATCAACTCAAAATATATAACATCCCAACATATGAGTCTTTATTTAGAAAGTCCTATAGTAATAAGCAAGATATTGTAAAGTCAGGTCTGGTCAATGGTTAATAACATAGGTGGATGAGTTTTTTTTTTTTTCCAATTTACATTACTCCCTCTGTCCATACATTGATTGACGCATCTTTTTTTTGTGTGTGCTTGATTAAACACCAAATCTAATAATAACGCTTTCTGTTGTCATGGCGATTTGGAAGAGTGTTTGACCTAGTCTTCTTCGCTGATCTTCCTTTCTCTATTATACTTCTTTTAAGGTGCAGTCTCATCTATTACTACTGTTTATGAAGACACTGACATTACGAAAACAGCATCATTAAGGTAGCGCGAGGGGCTCTTCGAGACGCTAATCAGATCAGAAGCCTTTCCCACTCCATCAGCTATGCCTTATTCTCCATTACAAAGAGAATTAGCCTGCTCCTGCAGAACACCGATGCCTTCACAGAATACTAATCTGAGGCCCACACACACACACACCCAGATGTGTTCCCATGCAGGAAGGTGAAACAGGACAAGACATTCATGCACACACAAATGCACGCAAACATCCACCTGCTCACAGCTTGTCCTCTGCCTTTAATGTCTTCTATCCAAACAAGCACTTCTGCTTCCTTCATATTTCTGCCTGGATGTTCTTCCCAGAATTCACTGAGGCAGATGGACAGCACACTGTGGAGAGCACTTTTGAAGATCACCATTTTTTTAATTCCCTCTATAAAGATGTGGGGAAATATCAAACCTTTTAGATTAAAAGCAGCAAATATTTTCCCATTATCCGACCATTCATCCATTTTTCATTTTAATTGAATTTCTTTGAATGCACATGTGAGGGAAATTGAATTGACTGCAAAAGGTGAATGTGATCTTTGGGTTTTAATTCCTTAGAGTCTCCAAAGACCATAACACGAGGAGCGGAAAGAACCATTACCCATTACTGCGCAGAAGCAGCTGGAGTTCTTGATACTCTAGAGCGACTCCATAATGCAACAGGTAATTATAGGGACTTGAGTTTTTTTTTCTCTGATTGTGCCAGTGTTTGTGAGATTGCATACATATGCATGCGCACGTTTGTCATCGAGTGAACAAATCTTCACGTTTGTGTGTTCATGTGGTTGTGTTTGTTCATGCTTTAGTGACTCAAATCGGAGATGACTCTATCAAACATCTGTTGAGCAGATGTTACACACATTCAAAAACCAGTGCAAATTTTCTCAATGAATCCCTATCTTCTCATCTCCAGTGTTCTTCAGAATTCAGCTTCATGGATGCACCATTAAAAAAGGTTTAATAGTCTCCAATTCAGATCAAAACAGAGTATGCTTAAGTCCCGGTTGTCATCATTCTTAACAATGCTTTTAATCTCATGTTATGGAACATTTCACACTGTGTGCTGTGTCCCTTCACAATCTAGTGTTGTGTTGAAGAGTTAGTTTACTGTCATTTTTTAGTGGCCCTGTCTAAAAATCTGTGGTAAAACATGAAAGAATGCACGATTTTTATAGTTTTAAAGAGTGTTACAAAAAAAATTATATCTACACTTACCTACTTTAAAGGGACAGACAAGTCCTCAGACACTGTAGGGTTTGAAAGTTGTGTCCCAGCAGGCACCGAACGTCACATAGATGCAAAATTGACATTGGACTCCAACAAAACTTTGAATTTTGGTTGCATATGAAAATTGGGCTGATGTGTCAAAACCCAACGTTAGTTTGAGGTCAGACTTCAAGTTAAATTTTAGTTGGTTCACGACAACATAAAATCAACCAAAAAGATCAATGGCTAATGAAGTTAGCTTTTGACAATGTATGGATGTTCCATTATGACATTAAAGTGATGTTGAATTTCAGTTAGGTAATGACACATAAAACCAACCAAAGATAAATGTCTACTGATTTTGACGTTGTATGGATGTCATATCATGATGTTAAAATAATGTTGGATTTTAGTTTTAGTCAAATATCTGCACCATATGACGTCGATATTAGATGTCGGGTGACGTCAATATTAGAAAGCAAATTGACAATAAATTTTGGTCACCTGAAGTCACAACCAAAATAAAACTAAAGATCAATGTCATGTGACATATGACAATCAGACAGGTCAGCTGATAAAAGAGGTTTGTCAAATGCTCCAGGGTCTGTGTAAACTGGTGATCTTTAGAGCCAATCACAGTCATGTTTGTTGAGCACATGAACACACTGGCCAATTAGCAGTGTTCAAGAATCCACTCAGCAGCGCTCAAAACGAAGTAGGAAATGCTTCCATTGTGATTTTTTTTACAGTTAATTTCAGTACAGACTTCTAGATTTTGGTACATGTACTTCTGACAACACTATCAGTGCAGCAACACATCATGAATACTTTGCACTGCATTGTCACAACTTGATTAAATAATTCAGAAGCAGTGTCTTATCAAAGGATAATGAAACTACTGAAAAGGAACCAAACGCATAGTCAAAAAATTCCATGAGACTTCAGTGGTTCAACTGTAAACCTGCAAAGATCCAAGAACACTATTGTGCACCAAAAGAAATCCTGTAAAAATGACTGGTTGGAGCAAGGTGTCGATGGACCTATAGACTAATTTACAGTGCTATTGTATGTTGTACCCATAGGCTGTTTCTTAATTCCAAGAACGCAGAGAATGGACTTGTTCTTGTGAAGATCGTTCTTGCCAGGTCACCTCGAAAGAATGAACTCGGGAGACCACGAGAACAGAGAACGCGTCCTTTGAAAAATAAGTTGCTGCGTTCTTCCTGATGGTCACATGACCTTCATGCATTTTTAATAGAAAATTATTTAAACCAGGGGTCACCAAACTTGTTCCTGGAGGGCCGGTGTCCTGCAGATTTTAGCTCCAACCCAAATCAAACACACATGAACAAGCTAATCAAAGTCTTACTAGGTATACTTGAAACATCCAGGCAGGTGTGTTGAGGCAAGTTGGAGCTAAACCCTGCAGGGACACCGGCCCTCTAGGACCAAGATTGGTGACCCCTGATTTAAACAATACAGCATTCAACCAACAATTTATTGTTTTTCCCCTTTTCATAATATATACTATACATAAAGACTTTACAAATACATGTTGCACAATATAAATAAAACAGCTTTTAATTTGAATTTCAGCAGATAAACACCCTTAATGTGTTTATGCCTTTATTAAGATTTTCATGGTAATGTTTATACTCACCATTTCATTTAGGGAAACTCCTGAGATAAATAAGTTCTATCTCTGAACTTTAGTAATAAACCTTTATAAAAATGCTGCGCTTCCCACCTCCAGTCGCAATGACTTCTGGGACTTCTAGAGCGAATTCGTTGCTCAAGTCTGCATACATGCCTCTTCAATATCAAGAACACATCGGGGCACTTTCACGCGTCCTTCGTTCTTGCAGACTTGAGTATTGTAACTGAACTATGGCAGTTGATGATGACATTACACAAGAACACGAGGTCGCAAGATCGCTGAAGAACGCACATTGAGAAACAGCCATAGTTTTATTAAAAATAAAAAAAATGAATAATTGAATTAATTACAGTTTTACGATTAATCTTGTCATTATTATTATTATTATTATTATTATATGTGTTATATTTATTGAATCTGACATGTTTTCTCACTAACACAAACTCAACTCTGAAACTTGAGACTTAAAGAAAATCCAGCGTTTCCCATTCACACTTATGATTTCAGGCTTACTCCACTCTCACCAATACACATAGAAATTTCTAACATGACTAATTTATGATATGAGGTATCTATAATCTCCAAAATTAAACACTGAAGTTGTGATTATGGGCTTATTGTATTCAAGAGGTTCATTGCTGCAAAGATTAGAAGATAGATATAGATATATTCCGAAAGTCAATATACACTGAAAACATTTAATAAACATAAGTAGAAAAAATACACAGCAATAATATAAACTGATAAGGGAGGAAAAGTGAGAATAAAGACGATTGCACTCCAATATCTTGCATTGATCTGAATCCTCTAATTGGTCTACATCTCTGCACATAATGTCCAGAAAGTCAGACAGATAAGCTAATTGAATTCCCCCATTGCTTTTCCCCCCTTTGCAGCAGAAATGTTTCCTACAGCTGAAAGTGATAATGCACACCTTAATTCAATAATTCATGATGAGAGCAGTCTATGATCAGATTATTGTTGATGAAACTATTGACAATTGGGGCCAAAAACAGCTTGTGGGAGGCATGGCAGCGAGACAGGCAAATGGACATTGGGAAGATGATGACGTTAAACATGGAAATGCGACTGCGGATCTCCTACTGTGCTTGTAAACAGCTTCTTCACTGAGAATCATGCTAATTCAGACTACCTTGAATATTGTGAAATCAGCCAAGGAATTGCATCAATCAGCCAACCAGCGTTTACAGATTTTATAAGTGAGTACAGGAGCGATGGTTTGTTCTAATAATAGCATTTCTATAATTTCCTCTGTGTGTGTGTGCCTCTGGTCAATAATCATCCTGATCATTTTCCCCTAGCGAGTCAGAGCACTTCATCAAAAAAAATTCTGCTGCACTCTGATGCAACTCAAGTTCAAGGAGCAACTTTCCCTTTTCTTAAGGTAATAAAATGAACAATTCTTCACACTGGGAAAGAGAGAGAAAAGAGAAAGTTATTGCGAGGAAAATAACTGCAGATCAAAGGCGAGCACTTTCATCATTCATTTTGGAGAAATTCTATTCAGTGGCACATATACACCAGGCGTATGACTTAACTGTCTAAAGATTTACTGCTGTAAGTCAGTGGCTTTCACTATTCTGCGAGTGTGATAGTTTTAATAGTGGCAGAAACTTTGAATGGTAATTAATTGCTTTTAAGAATGTTGTATATTCAATTATTTGATTACTTTTTTATTGATACTACTAATAGTCGCTTTATTTTAAGGTACAATTCTTGCTATTAATAAACCATTAAAGACATTAAGCTCAATTATTTTGCTAATTTTATCCAACTATTTTGCTACCTATTATGTTAGTAAGGTACAGATGTGGCTACTGAGAATGTGTGAATGAATGAACATGACCACACGCAGTGCTGCAGTACTGCGTGGTACAGCACAAAATGGTCTAACGTAAGAAGAACCAGACCAACAGAGGGCAGTTATGTAACATAGTGAACATACTGTACTGATATACTTTAGCAGACAGAGCATGTGAGCGGAGCTGAGTGGTGTGACACTGGTCGTGTGATCCACTCCGCTGCTAACCGCCCAATTTTTTGTAACTAAAACATCTTAAATAACTGTCTAAAATTAAAGGACGTTGATAAAATAAGTTTCTGTTTCAAAGCGGCATTTTTTCTTGTGCTTTTTTATTTCAGTACAGTTTCTTTAATATTATTTTAATAGGTCAAAGTGATCAACTGTGTATTATAGTCCGTTTATTTAGACAGCTGTGTGTTATCTTATACTATAGTTTAACTGACTGTTAGCCTATTTAAGCTGGGTTTAGGGTAGGATTAGAGATGTAGAATAAAATCATACTTTATAAGATTTTTGTTAAACAAATCCTGCAGATTTATGCACAACAATTTTATTAGTTCAAAAGCTGAAAACCTAACACATAAAAAAAAAAGACTTTAATTTTATTGAACATTTACAATCAAAATCCAATTCACTTGTTTGCTAAATAAATCTACTGCAGGTCTCTCAAATAATACATCTACTGATAGTCAGAAAATATTGTTTTATGATTTGTATTGTACATAAATGATATGAACTCTTACATCAATAATATTGCTTGAATATAAAAACTGAATAAATATATATTTACCCACATATACATAAGTAATTTATAGATTCAATTATGGGAATCTGTATAATCCAGTTCGAGTCCCAGCTGTGCCAGTTGACATTTCTGTGTGGAGTTTGCATGTTCTCCCCGTGTTCACGTTCCGGGTGCTCCGGTTTCCCTTATAGTCCAAAGTCATGTGGTAAAGGTGAATTGGATTAACTAAATTGGCTAAGTGTGTGTGTGTGTGAATGCGAGAGTGTATGTTTCCCAGTACTGGGTTGCGGCTGTAAGGGCAACCACTGTGTACAACATATGCTGAAATGGTTGGAGTTCATTCCAGTGTGGCAACCCCTGATAAACAAAGGGACTAAGCTGAAGGAAAATGATTAAATGAATGATTCATTGGTCACTTTTCTACAGTAGGTAGATCTTTCTAGTTCCACATTGAACACATTTTTGCCTTCATAACTGTTTTATCTCTTTGTAGCAGAGATTCAACAAGGTGAAGGAAACATTCCTCAGAGATTTTGGTCCATACTGACATTAGAGAATCACACAGCTGTTCAGATTTGTCAGCTTCACATTCGTAATGCTCCACATCCCAAAGGATCCCTATTGGATTGGGATCTGGTGACTTTAAATGTCATGTGAGTACCGTGCACTCATAAATTTCAGATGATTTGAGCTTTGTGGCATGCTTTGTTTTCCTGTGGAAAGTCACCATCAGAAAATGGTTCAGTATTGTAATAAAGGGAAGAACATGATCAGAAACAAAACTCAGCAATGCTGTCTTATTTTGATTATGCTCAAAGTTGGTACTTAAGGGGCCCAATGTGTGCCAAAAAATATGCAACACATCAGTATGCCACCAGAAGTCTGAGGAGATATTTGAGTTACTGTGGCCATTCTATCAGATCGGACCAGTTTAGTCAGGCATGATAACCACAAATGCACCATGGTTTTGCTCTACTAAACATGGATTTGTGGTAAAACTGTGTTTTTATTAAAAATGTATCATCAATTTTGTTCGTAAACATTGTTACATTACATTTTTTAATAAACCCATGGTTAAATCATATGCTGTAACTTAACAACTTCCACTCAAATGTCACAAACAATTACAAAAACAAGCAAGTAACATGATTTTGATTTAAAGATTAAAATTGTTAACAAAACCTGAAATTATTTATTAATTAATATTGCATATTAATATTTAGTATTTTAGAATTATTCCTGTCCTGGTAACTAATCTAGATGTTTTAAAACATAAAAGTGCACACAAATACGCATAAAGGATATTTGCAATTAGGATAATTAAGCGTTTTAAATTGTTATTGCATTAGCAACATACAGTAAATGTTGTTAATGTCTGTTTACGGCCACCCATTTAATTACATGACTGTGTTATTTGGTTTTGGTGTGAGAAAAAGCATTCAGATGCTTTCTGTGCATTCAAGAGGCACTTTTGTCTAAAGCTGCAGGCCATTCAAGCTATGCCTTTTCTGGCAACACATGCTGTCACTAATGCCACAATCTAGCAGAAACAGGAGGGCTAAAAACATAATCACACCACAAAATGCCTATATATTTATCTAACACCTGTTATATTTTTGATTTCAGGTCAAATATTGTGCTTTCATTCTGAACTCTGAAGTGAAAAGAACACAAAAGTGCATCAGCAGAAGATTATCCCCTGCAGCCAATGAGAACACTTCAATGACTAGTAGGCATGATTGGAGGAAATACAACCGAGCCTTCCTATTTGTACAGTTCATTTCCTCTAATCTTTCTGTCCACCTCATGGGCTACTCCTGATGTATTGACCCAGGTGAAAAGAAAGTGGACTTAAGTTGTACCTTTTGGATGCAATTGGCATATTTTAATTGTACTAAACTAAGTGGATATTAAATGTGTCATTTTGAAACAACTTCAAGCATAATAATTGTTATTTTATATAGACTTAAGTGTAACTTTAAGCTATTTTAAATATGCCATAACATACTTAGTTGTGTTAAAATGGACATACTTTAAGTACAATTAAAGTGTACTTTTAAAAGTGTATTTTATTAAAAGTACATTTAAATGATATATTTGAAATACAGTTAAAGTATATTTTACCAGGTAAAATATATTTTAAGTTCAGATAAAGTGTATTTTAGCCCAGCTGCAGTGGATTTTAAAACCAATCAAAGTCTAGTATAAGCTCAGTTAAAGCATATTTTAAATTCAGATGAAATATAACTTAAGCACAGCTGAAGTGCATTTTAAAACTAGTTAAAGTATTATTTAAGCCCAGTAGAAAAAAAATCTTAAGCTTCACATTAATGCGTTATTACTATATTACTATACATTAACAGGGTACTACAAGACCTACTTTACTTCAACAATAATTAAGAAAATCATTCAGAAGAATGTATTTTAACTATATTAAAATATGCTGTAAAAGTACAATACAAACACAAATAACTGCACTTTAACTTAAAATGTTCAACTTTTTCAATTGACAATTAACATTAGTGTGAAGTCAAATATTTTGAAATACAGGCTAAAGCACTTGCTCATTTGCAGTATTTAAAATATGTTTCATTATGTCTAAAACAATTAAATCACAATGTTCTTATACAAAGTACACATAAAACATACTTTAAGAAAGAATAAAATTAGTGTGTTTTCTGTAAATACATTAAAATTCATAAATAGTATGCTTGAGTTCCAGCATATTTTTTAAAAGTGCAACTACGCATTTTTTTTTACCAATGTACTTGTAGTATACTTTATTATAAATCCATTAAAATTCAAACGAACACATTTAGAATGCACTTTAAGTAAGTATGTTATTTGTGCTAATTGTGCTTTAAACATACTATCTACATTTCAAGCACATTTGTAATTTATTTAAGAGCACTTCTTTTTCACCTGGGGAGTCAGACTCAGTGATCTGTGGCTTAATTATTCGCAGACTTTATACGGTGCATCTGTGTTTTACTATGTGATGACAAAATGGGCACAGGTGCTGTAATCTGCTTTATATGTAGATCACTCATTCACCGTGAAGATGCTCTGGCTCAGTTGTTGGGGAAACAATTTTGTTGATATGGACTTTTTAAGTCATTTATGACAATGGTGTTTGCCAAGTTAATACTCTCTAGGTGAAAAGACATTCAGTTTCTGGACAGAGGCCGGTTTTTGACATAATTAGTCCCATAGAGCTGAGAAAAAAGGCATTTGATTTACAGTTATCATTAGACTTTCTGAGAGTGATTCTTTTCAGTTCTACATCAATAATCCCAGTGTCTCTTTTTCGTCACATTGTTTCTTTGCTCAGACCCTTCTTTCTCCATCTTTTTCTTATACTTTTTTTTTTTGAGGTGAATAATCATTAGGGTGGTAGACAGTGGAATTGACTTTGAATTGTTATCTACAGTAAGCAGCAGACGGTCCCTTTCACTTTTTTCGGACCATCTCGTTCTGAAATGAATAAAAAAATATTGTGAACTGCATTTTTTGGTCAAGTTTTGCTCAATATGAATGTCACAATGACAAATCAAAAATGTATGAAATACTACAATCCTCTGTAGAAATACAAACCAGTTACAATGCCTTATTTGGGAGTTTAGTCTGATATATACACTCAACGGCCACTTTATTAGGTACATTTTACTAGTACTGGATTGGACTACCTTTTGCCCTCAAAACTGCCTTAATTCTTTGTGCCATAGACTCAACAAGGTACTGGAAATATTCCTCAGAGATTTTGCACCATATTGACATGATAGCATCATGCAGTTACTGCAGATTTGTTGGCTGCACATCCATTATGCCAATCATCTGTTCCACTACATCACAAATGTGCTCTATTTGATTGAGTGACTGTGGAAGCCATTTGAGTATAGTGTCATTTTCAAGAAACCAGGCTGAGATTATTTGCGCTTTATCCTATCCTATCATAGGTGCGTTATCCTGCTGGAAGTAGCCATCAGAAGATGGGTACACTGTGGTCATAAAGTGATGGACATGGTGAGCAACAATACTCAAGTAAGCTGTGGCATTGACACAATGCTCAATTGGTACTAATGAGCCCAAAGTCTGCCAAGAAAATATCCCCCACACCATTACACCACCACCACCAGCCTCAACCGTTGATACAAGGCAGGATGGATCCATGCTTTCACGTTGTTGATGCCAAATTCTGACCCTACCATCTGAATGTGCAGCAGAAATCAAGACTCATCAGACCAGGCAACGTTTTTTCAATAATCTATTGTCCAATTTTGGTGTGCAAATTGTAGTGTCAGTTTCCTGTTCTTAGCTGACAGGAGTGGCACCCGGTGTGATCTTCTGCTGCTGTAGCCCATCCGCCTCAAGGTTGGACGTGTTGTGCAATTAGAGATGCTCTTCTGCATACTTCGGTTGTACTTGCATACTACATACTTCAAATGGTTATTTGAGTTACTGTTGCCTTTCTATCAGCTCAAACCAGTTTGGCCATTCTCCTTTGACCTCTGGAATCAACAAGGCATTTGTGCCCACAGAACTGCCACTCACTGGATATTTTCTGTTTTTATGACCATTCTCTTTAAACCCTAGAAATGGTTGTGTGTGAAAATCCCAGTAGATTAGCAGTTTCTGAAATACTCAGAGCAGCCTGTCTGGCACCAACAACCATGCCACAAACAAAGTCACTTAAATCACCTTTCTTCCCCATTCTGATGCTCGGTTTAAACTGCAGCAGATCGTCTTGACCATGTCTACATGCCTAAATGCATTGAGTTGCTGCCATGCGATTGGCTGATTAGAAATTTGCATTAAAAAGCAGTTGGACAAGTATACCTAATAAATTGGCCAGTAAATGTTTTTTTTTTATGGCGTTGCAACGGATGACATAAAACCATATAATATCCCATTGCAAACTAATCACAGCAAGTCATTACCTTCCTTATAAGCTATTTTAACATTTAATTTCCTTTTTGGAGTACTTTTTTTACATTAAATCAGGGGTAAGACAGCTGCACATTTGTGTAAATGTTGCATTGTACTCTACTTAAGCCGTAGGGGTCCATATGTTTATAATCTCTAACATGCTCTGAACACAAAAGACAAACAGTGGAATAATGGAATATTCTTTTAATTGGGCATCATTAAAAGCAACCTCTTACAGCTGTTCTCTGAGTATGCCGGCTAATTAGTTCCTATTTGTCACAATGTAAAAAAGAGAAATAAAACAAACTAATTTAAAATCTCCATTTCTTTTTAAAGCATGTCTCAGCCTTAGATTAAAATAAATAAATACATCATAATCAGTTGACTACACCGGTTACAAAAGAAGGAAGAAAACAGAAAGCAAACTAAATGAATTAGGACTGAATTACAGCATAATTATTATCCTATTTCTGAAACAAATACACAGAATGTTCCATAAATTCCACATGTTTTAAATGTTATTATAATATGTATTAAGCAAAACAAGAGTTTTGTATGTTCCTTTTTTAGTTTTGCTGCTTGATGTTTTTTTGTAATGCTTTATTTTATCTAAACTAATTACATTAGCAAATTGTTGTGATATATTTAAAGTAAAAAACAAAAACAAAAAAGAGCAAATGAAAGATTTTTCTAACCAATTTCAACTATTCTGAAATAATAATAATTTCATTATAAAACTCAAATAAATGCATGCATATGATGGCAAATTATTTCTTGTCTCATTGAATTCAGTTACGAACTACACGACTCATATAAATAATCGATCACCTTTTAATCCAAAACAAAGATTGGATAAAGTCAAAGCATCAGAGGATAATTCTGATGGACTTTTTATATTTCTTTCAGCATCTTTGTCATTTTTAGGATAATAGTGTAGAGAAGGAAATGTTTGTGTTATTATAAAAAATAAAAAAAATTAATTAGTTGTAAAAATAATAAAATGCATAAAAACTACACCCAATAAATATTAATACTCAATAAACATTGTTTCTCTTAGTGTAGACTGAAAGCTGAATAAGAATCAGCATAATTCGTCAAGTGTATGCAAACACACAGAAGACAGAAGGCCATTTTTAATAAGTGAAAAATAAATTAAACAATAAAATGTATAAAACTATAACTGTTTAAAACTTCAGTGCAACTTTTGTCGTACTTATCTTAGATGTATTTGCCGTTGGAAAATCAAAACGTGTCTTTCTAGCAGACCCTATTCAACAAGTCAATGCAGTTTATGAATGTGTCTGTCTGAATTCCTCTTATATATGAACGCTCTGCCACCTGCTGGTGCGTCACCGACAGTCTAGCCAATCAGACGCGCGTGCCGGGAGAACCTTCCTCTTGTGCGCTCCGGGAGATTCCAGTGGCCTGGCAATTAGTGACCAGGGCGATACGCGGAACAGACACACAAATATCCGGACGGTCGAGGACAAGCCGTGCGTTTCTGGAGAGGGACCGTGCGCTTTTAGTGAGTGGATCTACTAAACAGCAGAGGACTGAGTAGAACTAGTTCTTTCAAAACAGCATCTTTTACCTTTCTGTGAACTCTGCTAGTAAGGTAAGCAATGTTAAAAATGCCAATTTTCAATAGATGTATGCATGCAAATGAATACTTTTTTTATTTAGCAGTTTTAGAATTATTTCAGTTAACTTACATTTTCTTCAGTTAATGATAATTGTTGAATGGCTTTCTGTAACTGATTGAATGTTTATTATATGATTCACACGAATGTGCTTTGGCTTTTTATTTACAAAATGTGTGTTGGGTTGTAGCGTCACTGTTGCAAGCTATTCAAAGTACTGTTGCTAGTTTTTGAAACTCGATGGTCTTTCCGTAAATTAAAAGTATTTTGTTGATTAGGTAGCGGCTGGCGTTGACAAACGCTAAAATGTTTGACTGCAGACTAAATATTCTCGAATAAAATACCCTTGTTTGCTGACGCCTGTTTGGAAGCTTGGAAGCGATGTTCTTATCGCGAATGGATCTTTAGAGTCGGTTCATTGAATTGAATCGTTCAATCTGATTTCCACAACGGTCGGGTCATTACACGGCTCTCTCGCGCACTGAATCTTTTTGGAGCAACATTACTGAACTCGCAGAACGGAGTGAAAGTGAATATTTGATTTCAGTCAATCAACTCTGGAAACGCTCCACATCGTTTGGTGACGTTAGCGATAAAGAATATTTTTAAACACCTGCACGTGCACCTGTGAAATATTTACTGTAGGCAGAGACATTTGAATGAGTACGATAAAAACACAAGAAAGAACTAAAAATAAATAAATAACAATTCTGTGCATCCATAGTATTCTTTAAATCACTTTATCAATACTGTATCTATTCTGTACTTATTCCAAAGTATATTACCATCTGTGACTACCTTAAACGAACACATTGAAGAACATTTTAGTAGTTATGTCGTGATACTTGGCGTTTATATAATTAATCACGTGTAGATTTTATAAATGTTTTTTTCATTTGGCGAGCTGAGGTCTCATTTGCATTACGCGCGCGCAACTCGGTGCTGATGAACGATCTCGCGGGGGAGACGTGACTGATGTGTTATAATGACTGGAGTGTCAGACGTGCTTATCATCCTCGTGTGTTTTGTTTGTTTCGGGGAATCCGAAAGCGTGAAAAAGTGGCACAAAATAGCTCTGAACGCTCCCTTAAATGCTATGAAAGTTCGCACGCGCCTTTGCGCTCAGGGTCGCGAGCTTTGGAAGATGGAACTGATGGAAACGGAGGGCGGGGATGTAGCCTAGTGCAGGAATGTTCTGACATTAATGAGATGTCAGCCAGTGCAAACTCCCTTAAGAATGGAGGACAGTCAGTCTGCACTATCAACAAGTTGTGTGTCATTGTCATAGACTGTAAAAATATTGTGAATAACAGATTCTTTTTTTTTCAGTGCGATGCATTTTCTGAGTTTTTTAATGAATCTTCATCAGTTTACTGGCTAGCGTTTTGACATTTTTATTTTCAAAGTATTTTTGTCATTATGAAGTAGATTATCAACAAGATACAATACTGAGAAATAAATTTAAAGGGGTAGTTTAAATGAAAAATAAATGTTTTACTTACCCCAGGCTAGTTAGTATTCTCTTCAGCAGAACATTTAAAAAATAGCTAAAAACTTGGTCCTTGGTGATAAAAAAAAATTAAATTGAGAGCTAATGGCACTTTGAGAGTCAAAAAAGTCACATAGAGGCAAAACTAAATTAATATATATATATATATATATGGCTCTGATCAGGGTTGGGCAAAAAAAAACATTAAAAAGTATTTTAAAATAAAATACCAAATACCTTTGGTATAGTTTAAGTGTATCAAAATAAACTACAAAATACAGCAGACACAACATGTATCAAAATAAAATACAGTATTTTGTATTTTAGAATTGCAAAATAGTTTTACAAGAAATCATGATATGTATTTGCAAACCTTTTATCAATAGGCCTTTTCAGTTAATACCTTCACCATTATACTTAACAACAGCTTTTCTGCCACCTTGTTCACCTCTACTTCTGCTGTACATGAAGAGATATAAATTGTAATGTGTTTTTTGTATGCTTTATACATATTTTGTATACATTTCGTATAGAAAGTCCTGTCTTGAAGATTACCTCTTACCGTTTGAACCATTTAATGCAGATAACAAGTCGTAACAAAGCACTATAACTGTTGATTGTGTTTTCACCCATTCTGTAATGAGTAAAATTGCTATAATCTCTGTACAATGATAATTCAACCTTTTAATATTTTAAAAGGGTGATTAAATTGAGTTCATTTAAATTTTTTGTTCACAGATTTTTTTCATGAATATTTTTTTTTTGCATCTGAATTGGTATATGAAACAGTCAATGAAATATTGTATGAATCGCCTTTGTAGGAGTAATTTTATGTTGTTTGTTTTAACTACAAACATTTGGCATCAGCAATCCATCCAAAAACATATTTGTACAGTATACTCATTCTCCCAAATCTTTTTCCAGTTATTTTTTAAATTGAGGAGTCAATAATGTCCAAAGCACCAATCAGAGGGTGCATTTTTATGATGTCGTCAGGTAGACTTTTTATCAACCCTATCAAATACAAATGCGTATTTGAAATACTTGTATCATAAATACTGCCTATCCCTGGCTCTGAGCATACACAATGGTCTTATAAAGCAAAATACTGTTATATAGATGGAACTGAACATTATTTACATTTTCATTACAAGTCGACAGTCTCGATAAGCAGTATAGAGAGCAGGATCATCCTGTTGCATGACATTTGCACTGATTTAAATCCATGTATCTTTCCCTACCTGCAAGCTTTAGCTCATGTGTGACTTGACACACTATATATTATATGGGTATCAATACTGATTCTATTGTCAGAATGTTAAAATGATAGCAATTTTCTAGCACAAAGCTGTACTATAACAGAAAACAAATGACAACTTGCAAGATGAAATACCTCCAGTGTAACAACTAGTCCCAGTCATCCTTATTTAGATTGCTGCTATTATTATTTATAAGGTAATCACTTTGGACATTGTTTTACAGAAGGAATTGTTTCACATTCAATAATGCAAAGGCCAATAAACAGAGCACAAAATATTTTATGCATTTTGATTTGGCCATTGCTTTTAACTCGCAGGTGCATCCTTGTGTCAAATAGCGATAAGACTGCCTCATGTTTAATGTATTTGGTCTTATCTGTGCTCTTCTGCAGTTAGAGTGTGGAAACGGTCACGAAGAACATAGTGTCCATTCCTGTCTTTGGAAAAAGAGATTCAGATTGTGTGTGCCTATGTCTGCGTGAGAGAATTGGCCAGAGGATCAGATTAAAGGAAGGAGGGAAGAGAGATGATGCGGAGTGCGCTATGCCCTTATATGAAATGATTTAAAACACCTAGGAGGTGAAGTGATCCTTAATTCAGGCCAACCTGTCTTTCTTACAGAATCTATTTTTTTTCATTCTTTTCCTTTCATTGTACTTTCTTTGTCCTCAGTCTCATGCTTACAATACAAACACACACATGCACATAGTCTTCCTTGTCACTTTTTCTAGCAAGCATATTCTGAACAAGATGCTTTCGTAGGCTTTACAGCCACCAGGTTAGACTTTACTAAAACATTTAAAGTGAATAAATATTGCATTGAGATTTGAGTACAGTAAACTCATTGTCATGTTCAAGTCTGAAATAATTCACACTTTATGACATGGCGAGTTATCCTGCTGGAAGTAGCCATCAGAAGATGGGTACACTGTGGTCATAAAGGGATAGGCATGGTCAGCTACAATACTCAGGTAGGCTGCGGCATTGACAGGATGCTCAATTGATACTTATGGGCCCAAAAAGTGCACCATTACACCACCTCCACCAGCCCGAACCGTTGATATAAGGCAGGATGGATCCATGCTTTAATGTTGTTGATGCCAAATTAATATGCCAAATTAACATTAATTAATATGCCCTACCATCTGAATGTTGCAGCAGAAACTAAGACTCATCAGACAAGGCAACATTTTTTTCAATCATCTATTGTCCAGTTTTGGTGAGCCTGTGTGAATTGCAGTCTCAGTTTCCTATTCTTAGCTGACAGGAGGGGGACCCGGTGTGGTCTTCTGCTACTGTAGCCCATCAGACAACCGTTTGGTTGTAAATCAGCTCGAACCAGTCTGGCCATTTTCCTCTGACCTCTGGCATCAACAAGGCATTTGCGCCCACAGAACTGCCGCTCACTGGACATTTTCTCTTTTTCTGACCATTCCCTCTAAACCCTAGAGATGGTTGTGAAAATCCCAGTAGATCATCAGTTTCTGAAATACTCAGACCAGCTCGTCTGGCACCAACAACCATGCCACATTCCAAGTCACTTAAATCATCTTTCTTCTCCATTCTGATGCTCGGTTTTAACTGTAGCAGATCGTTTTGACCATGTCTACCTGCCTAAACGCATTGAGTTGCTGCCATGTGATTGGCTGATTAGAAATTTGCATTAATGAGCATTTGGACAGGTATACCTAATAAAGTGGCCGGTAAGTGCATATTGGTGAATTTGAACAAAACAGATTTATTAAACAGATATATTTATTAAAGTAATATTTTAGTCCCCAAACATCTTTAGAAATAGAAGTTAATATATTTTAATTCATGCAAAATATATAAAAAAGGACAAAACGTCACCAAAATTTTATAAATTTTTTGTTTCTTTTGAATTTTGCTCTTTAATAATAATAATAATAATAATAATAATAATAATAATAATAATAATAATATTTTTCACGAGCAGATCAATTTGGGTGTACTAATTTTGGACCATTATCATAAGTTATTTTGTTAGATTAGCTCCAGATTTGGCTTCAGTACTTACTAATCTTGTATATGCACAAATATAATGTTGTAAAGCTTCCTTTAGAAAATATTAATTGAAATGAGAGATTTGTGAGGGGTGTAGTCATATATATTGAGCACTGTATATTACGTACAGTAGCAGAGGCAGAAAAAACAAACACATCCACAAAGTATCTACCTGTCTTTCTTTGTCAGTCACACCTCATTAACTTGTTATCATTAAGCAAACATCATTTTAAAATGATTTATTAAGAGGTGTATGCCTCACTACCCCGATAAGGCTATTAAAAGATACAGCTAGGCATCCTGTTAGGCATCCTGGAAGTTTTGTATGTGTCTAGAGGGAAGTCGAAAGTCTTGTGAGCCCAGTAGTGCTAAAAGTATTTAAAATCAAAATAGTGCTGATTAGCTGAGCATGTTAATTGAATGATTACGTTAGTCAAATGGCTTTATCCTTCACGAAAGTCTTCTGGCAAAATGAAGTAAATTAATGGATTAAACCAATCAAGGTGTGACAGGGCCAGCTAGGGTCACATTGATGTGCAATAAATCAAAAGTGAACTCATTTCATTTGTATTCAGTGGTAGAGTCGCACCTTCTTGGCTCCTGTAGTCTTCTCAGACCTGCCCAATGTCAAATAGCTGAATGCGCTGCCGCTAGCAAACACCGTGACGTGCTGTTGGACTGCATGTCCTCTCCTTGGAATGTGATTAGATGGCTGTCATGCTTTAAAGGCATTTCCAAAAATATGGGGATGATAAGTATGTTTATGAAACCTCATTCAGAGCTGTGTTTGGCTGGTAGGCAGACTCATGAAAATAAACATGTTCAATCTATCTTTGTTACCTCAGGCTGCTTAATACCTGTGCTGATATCTAGCCTAAAGGCTATAAAAAAGTAGGGGGTTTGGTTTGTAGGCTACCACTCACTGCATTTCCTGTTGTGTTTTCGTGGTCAGATGTTACTGATAAATATCCAAAGCATTTGAGCAACGAGTTTAGACAGACTCACCTTTGAATTAGATTTAGATTGGATGCTACATAGCAGTGCTATATTTAATGTTACATAACTAGGTACCATTAGTATTAGTGTTTCTCGTTATCATTCTTATAGTAGTGGACCATTCATTGCACATGTAAATGAATCCAAGGTTACTTTTTTCACACAAAATATCTTGATTTGTGTTTTAAAGCCAATCAAAGGTCTCAGAGGCTTGAAATGACATGAGTGTAGATAATAACATCATTTTCAGTTTTGGGTGAACTAACACTTCAAAGGGCACCTATGATGAAAATCAAGGTTTGTACGCTGTTTAGACAGAACTGTCTGCATGTATAGTGTGTCCACTGACATATTGGAGTGATATAAACCCAAAAAGTCTATTATTTAAATTTACTGATGTTAAAATATGAAACAAATCTAAGTGAGTTTGAGTCCCACCGCTATGTGACATAGGATTGCGGTTTTCCCTGCCCACTGAATTGATTGACAGGAGCCACGTTTCTATAATAACATGTATACACATGTCCACAGAACATTTTTTTTGCAAGTAAACTGGGATTAAAATATTTGTTACAACTCTTTGAGTTTTATAAGTTTTATAAGTTTAAAACTTTTTTAAAACAGCATGTTTGTAATGAAGACAGTATACTATAATCACTACAGCCGCATGATGTCAGTAAACATGCACATATGTGTGTGTGTGTGTGTGTGTGTGTGTGTGTGCTGTAAACGTTATTTGTGTGTGACTCGTCGTTTCAGAAAGACTTGAATAAACTTCACCACAAATACATCAAATCAACATTCTCTTTGACTAATGAGCTGTATTTCAGCTTCATCCAAGTCTGTCTCTGTCACTGACTGCTGTTTATCTGACATAATGCATCATGAGAAGCAAACTCATATGTGGGAACGGTGGGCGGGGAAAAGCAGCTCATTTTTATTTAAAGCCACAGGTTACAAAAACAGCTGCAGTATACTCAGACAGCGAAATGCGCAAATTCTGGAGGCTATAATAAATAATCTGATAGGTATTTTGAGCTGAAACTTTACAGACACATTCTGGAGACACCAAAGGCTTATCTTATATCATGTAAAAGGGGTAAAATAGGTGCCCTTTAAATCTGCTCATCAATGAGAAACTACATTTTTTATGTATTAGTTTAATTTAGTAATTTGAGATCATCTAAACTTGGTTTTCATTGATCAAGAAACCTTTTCCAACACAATGTAGAAAACTGAAAATGTAATGTTCCCAGGAGGTTTTATATATCCTTCACCTGTGTCACCAAATATTATTGGTTTAACCTTTGTCAAAAATTTAGTTCACACCCTAAGGAAGTTTGCATGGTTTTTATTGTTTGTCATTTTCCAGGCACTGTTTAATGAGTTTGGATTTACGCATTCAACTCTGTTGTACTAATGTGTAGCTTATAGCAGCACCGAGGCAGTAACTCCGACACAATCCCTATTAGCACTGAGGATTGCTGCTTTATAATCCCTCGTATTAAGAGTTCTTTTGACAAATATAATCCAGAGGCGATACAAGAACATAGTGACTCCCACCTAGCAGATTTACTATACGAATTACATATGGACTTTGAAATTGCAGTTAGGACTGTAACTAAAGACTGATTTAATTTACAGTCTATGTACAGCAAATACACCACTGAAGGAACCTGGAACAGCAAAGTGACTTCTGAATTTATCCTAGTGCTTTTAAACCTTGAGTTTTTTTTTAATGCAAGCAGTCACACTGACACAAAAACAGTTGGTATTGTCAGTCAAGCTGATTCTGTAGACACAATGATTGACCACCTAGAGAGTTTGTTGTTTGTTGGGGTCTTCTTTTAATCTGTGATTTAGGTTTACACAATGCTTTGTCATTTTTTTGTTATAGTAAGGGATGTCATACACTTATAGGCAAGGCAAGGCAAGGCAAGTTTATTTATATAGCACATTTCATACACAGTGGCAATTCAAAGTGGTTTACATAAACAAGAATAAAAAGACAAGTGTTAGAAGATAAAAAAAGCAAATAATAAGAATGATTAAAAACAGATAAAAATGTGTTAAATGGGTTATAAAAGAATAAAAAAAAAAGAACAATAGTGCGATCTGTCGGACGTAGCACAGTGCTCATTCAGTAAAGGCACAGCTAAACAGATGTGTGTTCAGTCTGGGTTTGAATGTGTCTAATGTTGGAGCACATCTGATCATTTCTGGAAGCTGATTCCAGCAGCGAGGGGCATAGTAGCTGAAAGCCGATTCACCCTGCTTTGACTGAACTCTTGGAATTTCTAGTTTATATGATCCTGGAGATCGGAGTGATCTGTTAGGTTTATATTCAGTCAGCATATCTGTAATGTATTGAGGTCCTAGGCCATTTAGTGATTTATAGACAAGTAATAATACTTTAAAATCTATTCTGAATGTAACTGCTAGCCAGTGTAGGGACCTGAGGACAGGTGTGATGTGCTCTGATTTCCTGATATACTAAAATCTCACTATTTCTCAAGACTCCAGATTCAGTATGTTATATATACTTTAGATTTAATCATTTTAAAACATTTACATTTTTTTCATAATGTGAGTCTCCATTTATCAGTCAACCTTTATATAAGGCACAGTTAGGCTATTCATATGACTGTAGTCTTACGGTATGAGTTTGTTTATCATTTTATCAAGCAAAACATAATTTAACAAATACTAGGATTAAGCTAGTATTTGCTAAATAGGACCAGCACCATTGACAAAATTGTTACTGTATACTGTGGGTTTAATTTTGTATGGCTTATTGTTTAGCTTGAATTAGATGGAGCTCAATGCAGGTCATTGTTCACTATCAAAACCACAGAAAAATGTCCAACCTGATCATTGTTCTCCCTCAACGAGAGTTGCCAGAGCCATTTATTGTATACAAGGAATAGGAGTTGGGTTGGCTGGGTTTTCAAAACTAATCCATTGTATAGCTGACAATGGGTGGAAAAATTGGTTACTAAGCTGTTGGCCTTATAGAACTGGATCCCTCAAGTTGACATTTAGAAGCCTCCAAAAACACAAACAAAGCAAAGTGAGACAAGGTCCAGGTGAAAATGTTGTATAATTACTTGAGACATCTTGACAACTGCCATTCTGCCACTGTAGAATTATTTACAACTTCCCATCAAATAAGACTGCAACAAAGTGAACTGGCTCTAAACAGGACCCCCCAGCAATGGTCTAAAATATACTTTCAACTTTATTTTTCAATTATATATTTAACTCATGTCTTGTTTGGCTGAATCTTGCAAGGCAGAGTCAGACCAGCGATCGCTGAAATTAAGCAGAACTTGACAGTTTTTGCTTCTAATATATTATTTACTCTTCAGACTGTAGTGTTATATCCCTTAGAGCCTTCCTGAAGTGAATCGAGCTTCATAAGCAAGCCGACAGAGAAAAGTGACCCCCCCACCCCTCTCTGTGCGAGGCTGTGAGGTGGAGGATACACACTAGAAAACATGAAAGCTTTCACCAAGATGGCCTCCACAGGGGACCCTTGGGGGAAAATGCCTAGCGAATAAAAGAATGAACGTTGACAAGGTGTCTTTTCTGTGAACTGTACCAGTTTTATGGAGGTCTAACCTATCTCAGTGGCTGTCACCTTATAGAGCATGTATCACTAGGTTGCTTCCTTCTTCAGAAAGTGTTACACTGACATATTTTCCTTTGCCTTTTCCTTTCTATATAACACTCAAAGAAATGGTGCTTCCATCTAGCACTGGCTAATAGAAAACACAAAAATGCAATATATTTCTCTGCATCATCTTCACAGTGTTTACTTTCAGAAATAAAGGTCACTGGGGCGGTAACTTTTCAAAAAGTACACATTTGTAACTGAAGGATCCATATTGGTAACCCAAGTGTACATGTTAATACTTTAAAATGTCAGGATTTACCCTTTTATATATATTTTTAAGTATTTATATGTTCCTATGTTGACCTTTTAGATGTGTAGTTTTTGAAAACATACTGTCCCAGAGACACTTTTTTTGTTGTTTTTTTTTGGGGGGTTTGAATGTACGTTTAGATTATTGAGTTAAAGGCTTTATAGGATGCTGAGCGTTTTCCCTTTACTGCAAATAAAGGCACTGTTCCCATTTGGTATTATTATGCAATGTCATTATAGTTCCATCTAAAAATGCTAAATAAATGTATATGCAAAACAGGAATATCTCGACATGTACAAAGATGTGTAAATAATGCCGCGTTTCCATCCAATGAGTCAAAGAGAACAAAATCGTCACTTCCTGATTAACTGGCACCAAATATCAAAAGTAAAAGCGGAATTCGCTGCGGTGGGAGAAGCTGTGTGAATCTTTTCTTTATTTTATAAATGACTTGCATCTCAGAAGATAATGGTGACATGCAATGAACATGTGGTGGCGTTTGACGACATGAGATGCAGAGCGCAGACGCTCTTGACAGTTCTGGAGGTCATTAATAACATAATAACACTAATACTGAAATGGTTAAGGCATTTTGAAATGACCAAAACAACATTTCGATGTTTTACAATGTACTCAGCCTGATGGTTTATTCATTCACACATATTTTTATCATGGAATAGTCTCTTATAAATTGTATTTATTATTATATTATATTAATATTTTTTATTGTGTCATTTATTTTTTATGCGCATATTAAAAATGATGGAAACATAGCTATTGATATGAACACTAGTGGTGGGCCAACATGTTTTATAGGCATGGGGCGATAGCCGGTTTCAAGGTTTACCACGGTTTGAAAAAGTCAAGGCATTAAAACTGCAAAAAAAAAGATGATATACCGTTCCTAACGTACAGTTGAAGTAAGAATTATTAGCACCCCTTCAATTTATTTTAATTTTTTTTATTAATTTTTTTTTTTAATATTTCCCAAATGAAGTTAACAGAGCAATGACATTTTCACAGTATGTCTGATAATATTTGTTCTTCTGCTCTTCTTATTTGTTTTATTCCGGCTAGAATAAAAGACGAAAAAAAAGGTCAAAATTATTAGCCCCTTTAAGTTGTGTATATATTTTTTGATAGTCCACAGAACAAACCATCATTACACAATAACTTGCCTAATTACCCTAACCTGCCTAGTTAACCTAATTAACCTAGTTAAGCCTTTAAATTGCACTTTAAGCTGAGTACTAGTGTCTTGAAAGATATCTAGTAAAATAGTATTTACTGTCATCATGGCAAAGATAAAACAAATCAGTTATTAGAAATGAGTTATTAAAACTAATATGTTTAGAAATGTGTTGTAAAACGCTTCTCTCCATTAAGCAGAAATCGGGGAAAAATAAACAAGGGGGCTAATAATTCAGGGGGGCTAATAATTCTGACTTCAACTGTACATGTACATTTTTTTTATGTATTGTAAAGAAATCTGTGATTTTGAAAGAGAGCAGTCAATAATTTATTTACATTTTTTGGCCTGCCATGTTTACTGCTCCAAAATACTATACATGTTTCCTAAAATTAAATATATTCAATGTCATCAGTGTTTAATGTGGAAAATGTTGTTGTTTTTTACAAAGACATTTAAAGACTTGGTATAATATTTATACCAAGGTTATCATACCGTCAGAAACTTATACCGGTAATAAAACAAGCTTGAATATTATCAATGTTTGTTCTCCTCAATGTCAGTATGTGCTGTGTTTCGAGGAAAAGAAACAGTTGAATTAAGTTGTTATTTTTGTTTTATTGTTTTTTAAGAAGAAGTATCTCGTAGCTCAATAATATTCCGATATAACGACTGAAGACACATTGACTGTTTTAAAGATGTTTTTACCTTTCTGGAATTCGTGAAGTCGGGACAATAGTTGTTTAAGGAGGATGAGGGAGCTCTTCTTTCTTATCCAAAACATTTCTGTTCTGAAGATGAACAAATATATCGGGTGGTTGAAACGACATTAGGTTGAGTAAATAATTACATTTAGTTTTTGGGTGAACTAACCCTTTAATGATCATGTTTGGTGCACATTTGTGGCTGTTTGAATGCTGTCGACAACAATAGCATTTACACTATGAAAACTGTCAGAACAAAAGCTTCGAGTTGAAATGCACTGCAAGTGTTGGATTTCCTGTGATTTTTCTACTTGTCTATCTACTAGTTATCAGACTGATGAAATGTGAATATCAGGTCTAGTTTGTCACTTCCAAGTGTGCAAGGTCTGGCTTTCCTTCCCTTGTGTTCAATTAAACCAGCTCTGTAGCAGAGCTTTAAACATTATTCAAGTACTCTAAATCCTGATGATTGTTGGAAACTGTTCAGATGTTACATATATATATATATATATATA
>CAIGQZ010034910.1:3427699-3439942 GCA_903798205.1 Danio tinwini
ACACACACACACACACATTTCTCTTTCTGCGTCCTCTCATCTTTCAGTGGTTAGTCTGTGGCTGCTGATAAGTGGAATTTTGAAACCAGAGGTCACCTGAGACTCATCTGTGATTGGAGGACACACGCCTGCTAGTTTCCTGATCATTCAGAAGGATGTGTGTGTGGAATACCATATAGTCAGTGGTGGTATGCAATAGTATGTTTAGTGTCTAGTAGTTGTAAAATTGCTGTATTTCACTATGCACTGCTTACATTTGTATGTGACAAATGAAATTAAAAGTCCCTCCTATACTAAGTTTCCTCATTTGTTATGAATGTCTGCTACAAACCATTTTAACATGCACCAATGGATTCCAAGGTCAAATACGCTTTCAATCTCTAAAAATATACATCTTAAATGACCTAATTTCTCAAAGATTTACAATAGTATCTGGATGCAATCTTAGATTTGCCAGCTGTGACTGCATATCTCAGAGATGCAATGTCACACGCAATGCACTGAGTGGAGCTAGGGATGTTACTGTGAGGGGTAGGGTTAAAGGTGGGGTTAGGTGTGGGCATTAAAAGCATTGCATACAGCTCAGCTTGCAACTACATCAAGTCTGCATCTAGACCCCTCTCAAAGTATTTTTTTCTAAACCCCCTTTTTCCCCTGAGACCTTACTCTGCACTGATTGGTCAGATGGTCCAGTCTGTATGTGTGATGTGTGTCCACTCATAATAACAGTATATAGCATTTTATATTTAAATAAATAAATGATTATTTTCAACATGTTGACACACAGACTTCAGTAGCTATAGCTTTGAGTGCATTCATAACAGATTGCATTTTTAAAGATGCAATATCTTTATTTTTGCAGACCTTTTACATTTACCAACAGCTACTTTAGACATTGCATAAACGGTCATATTTAAAGCATATTTGATTCATATTTAAAACTGGGGCACCTTAACCAATCGACCAAGAAGAGTTAGTTAGTGCTGACCTGCAGATCAATGCTGTAAATACACAATCTGTTTCTTAAAGGCATCTTTATCCAGTTATGACCATTAAAATCTTGGAAGTGAGGCTTTATTAACTCTTAATTTGACTTATCGCATATCGCAATTCCGGCCGGCCGCATATCTTATCTACACTTTACCCCGAATGTAATGTGAGCGCGAGCCTTCGGGGGAGACAGGAGGGGGGACAAGCGTGCTTTGGCTCGGTTCAAGGCAACTGTACCTAGTGTGAGTACGCCCTAATTCTCAAATGTACCATCAAATAAAGTGTTACCTAGGAAGATTTATGATTTTTAAAAGGAGACATGGCACCAAACCCCACCCCTTAACCCAGCCATCATTGGTGGATGAGCAAATCGTGCTAAATTGTATGAATGAAATCGTACAAATTCATATGAATTAGCCAGTAATTCAGAAAGTTAGGAATTGCCATGAGATAGCACTGGTGAAACTGAGCCTGGGGGCTCGGTTTTTAATGACTATGCAGTGTAGAATTCAGTTTTATTTGCTGGAAAAAGTATGCAGGCAGTATTTAAGCGCAGTATGCAGTAAACAACATCTACAATTATGTTCTGAACATAGCCTTAAACTTACCTCTTTGTTCATTTCACATTATTTGTTATTTTTAATGTGTTTGCTGTTTTTGTTATTTCCAGTTCTTTTAAATGTATCAGGATTCTGCTTATTAACATTCAATTATTTCTCATTATTATATATTGTAAAAAAGAAAAGTGGCAGTTTTCAGGATGTCAATTATTAGCCTGCATTTTATCCTATTTGTGGTCAGAAGAACAATTAACCTTTTCTTTGCAACTTTTTCTTGGGTGAAGGAAAAAAAGCAGCTCTGGTTTTCAGTGGCTGATTATTAACTTATAAAAAGCCATGATTTTAGAAAATGCAGCTAACACATCAAACATAATATATTTAACGGCATTGCAAAAAAAGATAAAGTATGAGTCAGATCCTTCGGTTTGGAAATATTCCAGAGCCTCACCGCTGTCCTTTCCCAGACATCACAGTGAACGCTCCGTTACATCATCATAATAAAAGGATGTCAGGATGGTTTGGATTCCATTTACAATAGAGGCAAATCCACATCAGAATATTCTCTGGCAAGGTGAATTTCAGTCCTCAAGGATTCACAACATGAAAGGTGCTGGTTGCCTAGACACAGGTTAATCTTTGCCCCGGATTATTGTGTCAAATAAGATTTTGAGAACTGGGAACTTTTTAATCCAAGAAGAGACTTAATCCCTCAGAACTGACCCCTGTCATAGCTTTTCACTGGTACAAATATCAGGCTTCTATTGCATTTATTTATTTTTTGGATATAAAAAGGCAATTCAAAATAGATAACCTTTATTTATTTATTAGTATTGGCTTCTAAATTTATATAAAGGTTCATCATCTAATGCTTAATAAGTAAATCGACAGTTCACCCAAATGAAAATGAGCTTTTTAACTGCTGTAACTGAAGGCCATTAAAGATTAAGAGTACTTTTTAGCTGAAACCGTGATCCTTGACAATGCTTAAAATGGAAGTCTTTGAGCTTCAGAAATGACATATAAAGACAAAACTAAATTAATACCCATCTGCCTGAACACACTAATGACCATTTGCTGAGGATGTTGATTATAGACAACAATGTTTATTTTACCCATTTTTTACATTAAAAGTGCCAGAAACTGTTGACATTCATTTTTTGAATCATCACCAATGGCTAATATTTCAGCTTAAATGGTTTTTAGCATTCAACTGTGAAAATAAGTCACCCTCATCTTGGATGGCCTGAAGGCAAGTACATGGACAGAAATTTTCATGTTTGTGTGAATGACAAAAAAGAAAAGAAAAGAAATAACAGAAAATAACAAGGTTTAGGTTGAATAGTGCAGCACAACATAAAAAAGAGATTTTTAATTTCTATTTCTACTTGAATTGGTTAACTTTAATACCAAGACTGGCTTGAATTGAGTCTTTTTTATCATTTACCAGTGGAAATGAAGTATATTGGATAAAAGAAAATCATAATTTCTGTGGCGTTAGAATGCAAGTTCTGTTATTTCTCCAAAAACAGTGTTCATTCTTAAATTGTTCATATGGATGCGGTTCATAGAGGTACAAGTGCTCAGCATATATAAGTACACCCTTGCATCTTTTAAATACATATTTTAACAGGAAGCTATATAATATTATATTTGTGCATAGATTAGTCAGTACTAAGGCCAAATCTGGAGCTTATATAACAAAATAACTTACAATAACAGTCCAAAAACTCCGAAATTTATGTTATATAAAAAATTAAATAGAAAAAAAGAGGAAAAAGCAAAAGAAGCAAAAAAAAAAAATGTTGAATTTTGTAAATTGTAATTTTTTTTGCAATATTTTGCTTTAACAATTTAATGGTATTGTCTTTTAATTTCTAAATATATTTGGTGACTAAAATATATATATATTTTTAAATATATCTGTTTAATAAATCTGTTTTGTTTAAATGCACCAAAATACATTGCCTATATTCACAGAAAAACAGATACAAATTTTATTTTTCCCATTTTCAAAATAGGGTGTCTATCACCCTGCTGCATCAGTAGTAGGAGATTTTTCTAATATGGAAGTCAATAGCTGCCATTTTAAAAAATATTTTCTTATTTGTTCAAATAAAAATAATCTCATAAGGGTTGGAATCACATGAAGAAAAGTACAGTAAATGGTGAATAAATGTTTGTTTTGGGTGAACTATTCCTATGGAATAAAATCTGATTGTTCAGTTAATCATCCTGGGTCAATCTGCTCTCTTTGCACAACCTTAGCCTTGATCTACATTCTTAATCTTCATCTTAAATTACTCCTGGCATCAATCACAAACTCTTCTTTCCCCCTGCTCATCGGAAAGAACAAACAAGGAGTGATTGAAGTGTTCAGACATCATAACCCCAAATCAACACAGATAGTGTTGGCACAGTGGGAGTCTTCGCCAATTCAACACCTTATATTTCACAGACCTCTGCAAATACTGCTCACCTCTCTTTAGAGACACGCCATCATATACCTGCATTTCATATATGAGTTTCTGAACTCTTGAGATCTGCTGATTGGTTTATTATCAGAAGCCCGCTTTGACTATTTTGACTTATTGGAATATTGCCATGATTGACACAATGTGACTTTCAGTTCAGAATGGATGCACAACGTTTTATTTGAAAACAACTTAAATTACATTTAGATTAGTTCTAGATTTTGCAGTTCATTGAGCCACTTCATATCAATATTTGTGAAGCAAAGCATCAAGATATGCAAATGCAGTCAATACTTATTGTCAGTTTGTATTCTTGAATATGAATTGTTCGATATTTGCATGTGAAGTGATCACAGTTGAGAAGTTAAACCACTGGAAGATTGAATTGATTAATATACATGTTTGTAAATAATGTTTGGAAGTTTAATCTCACAACGGATGTGCTCTTTGTAATGAAAAAGTTTTCAAAGTTTTGAGAAATGGTGTGATAAATATGTGAATCTATTGTACACGAAAGTTTTAAAAGGCAGCATTCACACTTATTCAAATGAACAGAATTCATTTTAATCTGCTAGGTATGAACCAAAAACTGATTTGTACAAAAAGATAAAATGTGAAAACTACGGTTATTCCCTATTCATTCTCTTCAATCATTTCTGGCTACCTCTGAATCATCCTTGAATGCTAATTGCCTAGCACTAACACTAAAATATAAAATAACAGTTATCAACCTATTTGTTTCCATCTTGTTGACAGAGAGCCACTTTTTCAGATTTCAAAACTCATTTTATATAATTCAGAAAGAAATAAACCGTGACTAAATGTTATTTGCCAGGTAATTAATTTCAAATCCAATGTTGGAAAGCATCGCTCAGCTCCAGAGCGCTGCTAACTAAGCTAAAAAGTTGCTTTAGTAGCCAGACACATACAGTACACTGCCTCAGCTAATGTGCTGTAAAGTTCATTCTGGTTACATCAACTCCCTCATGACCCCACGCACCTCCCGCAGGGAGATTCATGTGTCCAGAAGAAGAATGAGGGGTTTGGTTTTTTTTTTTTGCTGTTGATGCTGGATGGCGTGACCACGGCATCTGTTCATTTCAGCGCGTTTTAAAAATGTCACTTGTTCTATGAGGCAAGATGCTTGGGTCAGTCTTTCCACTTACAGCCTTTTTCCCTCGCCGGCTTCCTTCCTTCCCCTCCTTATAATTTTCCCTATTTTGCTATGAGTTTGATGTTATGTCTGGCAGAAGACTGCATAAATTCATTTTCCACCATCACAAGCTCCCTGAGTGCTTATGCAGGAGTTAATGAGCCATTCATTCAGTGCTGTCTCCAGCAGACCACAACCATCTAGAGCAAATTAGACTTTCGTTCTGCCTCAAGACGACGCGAGGAAAACACAACACAGAGATTTAGACTAGACCTCAGTGGAGGGTTTAAGCAGGCAGGGTTTGCCTGAAAAATATGGAGCAGAAATCCAAAGATTTACTTTTTTTTGAGTGCAGCTTTGATGCAATTTAACGCAATTATTACGCTACCGTGACTTTGGAAGCTTGTTTCAAGGGAGCTATTCTGACGTTATTCGCTGTAATTGTTAGCTGTAAACAGTGTTAGCTGACCAATAACATCCAAGCGAGCAAAAAAAAAAAGAGTTTTGCAGTTATGTTGTATGCTGTTTAAACATCCCAGAAACCACTGGAAAATTATTCAGTCTTCTGTTAAATACTGAGATTTTTTACTTTGTTTACAGCTGCTATTAAGGTGCGTTTTGGTCTATTGAATCATAATTAGATGAGGGAGCCACAGTGTCATTTACACCTGGTCTTTTAATCCATCTCTTTATTAGCTTTGGCCACTTCTATTGTATCTATGGGCTTTTGTTTGATCTTGCAATCTAATATCGCAAACGGAAAATGAAGGGACAACAGAAAAAAAACAAGAGCAGGAGCTTTTGTTTCGGCACTGATAGTCATAAACTTATGCAAGACGCTGTGGTTTTGTGGACCAGGACTGTTAAGATAACATTGTGCTTTTTTAACTCTTTATTTTCATTTTCATTGATAAAACCTTCATACATACAGTACTGCCTAAAATCCTTACAAGAAGGTTATGGACCATACATCAATGTTCTCTTGGAAGTACTCTATCACAGTGAATTTAGCTTACTACAAAAAAAGGAACTCAAAACCCTAGCTCCCACCCCACTCATCTAACATTGATCAAAATGTTTGTGAAAGGTTCACAAAAAATAAAATAAACGGCATATTACACATGAATAACATTTACAATCATAATATGGAACTGGCCAGGACAAAAACAAAAAATTGAAGAAAGGTGTACATGGACAATGAAACCAAAAGAGACACTATAAAAACCAATATATGATAATTATTAAATTATTATTCATATTTTATAACGAAATAAAATAAATGAATTAACATACAATAGTTTTGTAAAAGGGGGGGGGGGGGCAGTGGCACAGTGGATACAGTTGGCATTTCTGTGTGGAGTTTGCATGTTCTCCCCATGTTTGCGTGGGTTTCCTCCGGGTGCTCCGGTTTCCTCCACAAGTCCAAAGACATGCGCTATAGGTGAATTTGAAAGGCTAAATTGTTCGTTGTGTATGTGTGTGAATGTGAGAGTGATGGGCTGCAGCTGGAATGGCATCTACTGCATAAAAACAAATGCTGGATAAGTTGGCGGTTCATTCCGCTGTGGCAACCCCAGATCAATAAAGGGACTAAACTGAAAAGAAAATGAATGAATGAATGAATGAATGAATGAATGAATGAATGAATGAACGAATGAATAGTCTTGTAAAAGTCTATATCTGTAAAAAATAATATGAATGGTTCCCAAATTGGTCACTTCTCTAGCCCAAATTTTAATTGCAGCGACAGCATCAGATTTTCATATTTGTAAAATGAGTTTTTTGCAATAAACATAATATTTATAAAAATAATTGCTTGTGTTTGGTTTCTACTGCAAAACTGTCCTCTGCTCCTAAAAGTCCAATACTAGGATCTGATACCAAATTCACTGAATACACTTCAGAAAGAAATTGAAATATATTTTTCCAGAATGGTTGTTCCTGTTGACACATTGCACTTATTACAACTTGAAGAGATTGTTGGGAATAGTTTATGAAGTTTTGATGTAGAATAATGGAGCCTACTGTATATCTTTATACTGGATCAGATGATGTATTGTGTTCACAGAACATAAATGTATTTCACTCAAGCATTCATCCCATATGTCATTGCAAATGTTACTACCAATTTTCCTCTTCCCAGTCACGTCTTATTTTATGTGTACTGCTTGTAAAGATTAGATACATTACAGATTATTCCAGGATATGCATTAAGAATTGAAGAGTTCAGATGCAAAAACTGTGCCTAACGGTGCCGTCTGAAATTTCCATAGAAAATGAAAATTTTTCTCAGCCTCCTTTGTTTATGTTGAGATATTTCACTTTAAAGATCAGGAAAAGGACTTATTCTTTGTCATAAAAGTGATATTACTGAACATACACACAGGAGCCTGAAACAAATGACCATTTTAGAGGAATATTTCAGACAGCATTTAGAGGTTTTTGTATCTTAACTCTTCAATTGTATCTGATGTAGGATTCAACCTCTCGGTTTCAAAGTCTTTAATATGTTTTCTACTGTGCTTTATTTATTGAAATGAAAGTTTAAAACTTTACAAGAAATTGTAAAGAAGAAATTGTGAGAAATATTCTTATTTGGATGAACTGTCTCTTTAAAGCAAGAACAAAACAGTTAGCCAATGAAGTATGAAAAATAATCTTGAATTTTATATTAAAAGTTTATATATACAAACTAAGTATATTATTTTAAGAATGTTTACATTTGAATAAACAAATTATTGGAGCACAAGCACAGAGCCCACACACATCATAATGGCAATGAAGAAGCACAGAGATGTGTACAGTCTGTTGGAAAAGGCACTTCTAGACAGTTTCCTCACGTTTCTTCAGCATATAAGAAGAATCTGCTTGTCAATCAAAGTCATGGCTGTCTGTGGCATATGATTGATGCTCTTTTCTTCTGTTTCTCTCTCCCTTTCTCGCTGTTTCTTCTTCTTTCCTTATATCCAGTTTTTATTCTCTGCCTGACACACTTTTCTTATCTATGTATCTTGTTTCTTTTGTTTTGTCTCTTCTCCACCGTCTCCTCTGTGATCAGATGCTTGCTTAATTAGTTTTATGGTCCTGCTGTCTAAACTGCATACAGATTCAACACAGACTTGTTTTTTTGTCCAAGACCGCACAGAGCAGCATGTTCTCAATGGTGTCAGAGGGGAACATGGTGTTTCACACTGACTATAAACTTATAAATTCAGAAATTAATCTCTCCATCCATATAAAGGAATATTTAGAGGCATTTTGCATTGAAAGCGATTGTTTTAAGTTACAAACATTTTCGAGCTTGAATTTTTGTAACTTGCATTGATGCAAGCATTGGCATCTACAAAAATTACATACTGTAATAAAAAACTTAATAATTTTCCAGGTACAGCAAGGAAAGCAGGACACACTATGGTTCTTTTGTCGGATACAATCATTTCAATTTGATCTGAACCATTTATTTGGTGTTTTGCACCACAATTTGTGTTGTGAACCTGTCACAATTGAATGCACATCTTGTAAAAGGCTATATTTATCACAACTGCAATCCAACAAACCAATGTGTAGCAATTACTCATTTGACTTGTATGGAAATGCATTTCCTACACTCTCAGAAATAAAGGTACACAAGCTGTCACTGGAGTGGTACCTTTTCAAAAGGTACAAATTTGTACCTAAAAGGTCCATATTAATACCTCAAGGGTACATATTATTAAAAATTTTAGGCACTAATATATACTTTGAGGTACCAATATGGACCCTTTATGTACAAATGTGTACCTTTTGAAAAGATACCACCTGAGTGACAGCTCGTGTACCTTTATTTCTAAGAGTGTAAGTTTCAAGGGCCAGACAAAGGGTCAAAAGGGTCATAAAAACCTAAAGTGTTTTTTTTTGTTGTTTTAATCATAAAATGATACAAATTGGTGTGAATAACTGGTAACACTTTATTTTGATGGTCCCTATTGCAAATTTTGTTGACTAAAAGTAGCATTACTTCTTATTTGAGTATTAGTAGACTGTCTGCTTAATATCTGTTGATACTGCTCCTTCAACAGACATTTATCTGACTATAAGAAACTTTGCAAGTACATGTCAACTTACACTAACCATAACTCTAACCCAAACCTAACAATCTACTAATAATCTATTGAGAATTAGTTGACATGTAGATGCAAAATAACTTAAATTCAACCAAATGCATCAAAGATACCATAAAAAAAGTGATACCAGTTAATCAAACCAAAAATTATCTTTTTGTTTATTGGCAACTGTCTATAAATACAAATGTTAGCAAATTATACACCTACTTTATGTGACAAATCAGTGAGTTTAACATCAGAATCTAATCTGTTTCATGATAGACATGGTTCAGCAATGACAGTAGTGTAGTAATTTGTGTCAGACGCACAAATTACAGCATGCAAAATCAAAACTAGACTTCACACCTTCATTGTAAAACATACAATTGTTAGATGCGTACATCAAATTATGTTATGCCAATAATGTTAAATCGGAGAAGTATGAATGTTTACTATTGCAATGGTTAGGCCTGTCACGATATCTATTTTTTTGTTGTACGATATATTGCACCAAAATATATTGCGATAATTGATATTATTGTAATTTTAAGGCCATTTTATGCCACTCATTATATAATGCCAGAATGGCAATATACAGTTTTTCCCAGTTGCTTTGGTGCATTTCTCACAACACTATTTACATTTGCACAACAGTTAATGCATTTCTCAAAACAATTAGTCATTTGTGCACATCATAGTAGCAGTTTCTCATTCCTTCCAGCAAATTGCAAATGCTTTTGGACAAGCATCAATTGCTTTCATACAACTCTCTGCTGTTTGTAACATTATCATTTGCTTATTTCATGTCGACAAAATTAACTAAACTTGTGGATGCTGAATAGTCATTCCATATAAAACTAATAGTCCTCATTTCATTACTTGAGTCATTACATACAAAACAGTTGAACAAGTTGTCAAAATCTGTCAAGCTCATTTTATTTAAAAACTTTAAATCTGTATTTTTTTCTGAAAATGTCTTCTAAATTGAACAATTTCATGAATGATTTACAGACCTGTGTATGTTGTAGGTTCAATATGTACTGCAATATTGTTTACAGTTGTGCACAGCTCTACCCAAAGGAAGTTTATGTTTGTTGTAAATAAGAGTGTATTTATTCTTTTGCACAATGCTGTGAATAAATTAGAATTGTAAAGAGCATTTGCAGTAAAAATGTGAAACATACATATTCAGTGTCTTGTACTCAGATACCTCACTAAATGCAGTAATGTCTAACTTTACTGTAGTTTTCAAATGGCTGTGCAAATAGTATATAGTGCTGTCTTGAGCATTTCCAAGACGTGTCACCAAAATCTGACTTGTATGCATTGGTCATAATGAAAACATGACAAAGCCATTTAACTGTCTTGTTCATAAACAATGGTGGCAGGACTTTGCATTTTGATGACACTGACACTTTTCATTGACATGCATTTTCATTGCTTTTGAGGAATGAGCTCTCCATTTTGAGCAAGTGACACGCTTTTGCAGGTTATCCACTAGGTTTTGCAGTTTGTACTAATTGTTTTGAGAAATGCATTAACTGTTGTGCAAATGTAAATAGTGTTGTGAGAAATGCACTAAAGCGACTGAGAAAATCTGTAATATCATTACAATGCAAGTACACTCTTCCAAAGGACACATCTTTGTTTATTCTTAAAAATATTTCATTTAATTATAATCGTTTCAACAACTCAATAATTAGGCATTGCAATCAGAATATGAAAATGCATATCCTAAATAAATAATAATAAATGTTAACAAAAAATGCTAGGTAAAAAGTAAAGAGGCTGCTATATCAGATCTATTTTTAGATATCAGACACCCACATAAAAATATACTTAAGTATTTTATAGTATAGTAAATACTATAGTGTTTTTTAACCATACTGACACTGACACTGCTAACAGAGATGGAGATGTTGCACAATCAACAAAAATATTGCTAGAATTGGCTTTTATGTATTGGCGAAATATACTGCATGACCAAAAATTATTGAGGTCATGTCCATGTGTTGTACAACAAGTCGATATGGTTATTGTGACAGGCCTAAAAACGGCACAATTCGATGGAACAATCATGCCATCCATCATTATTCCTTAAACCATTATCTGAACACTGTTTATATCATTTGTAAAAAGCTTTAAAATATATATTAGATTATGAATGTGTAAACCGTAAACTGCAAATACATTTTATTTATAGTGTATATAAAGGTACAGTTAAAACACACACTTTGAGATGTTTTTGAATTTTACGCATTGAAACGGTAATGTCTTCAAAGTCATAATACAGTAGCTCTTAAAGTTTGCTACATGTACTGCATGGTTGCCATAGTATGCATTAATGTACATGCATACTCTTTTCTATGTGCTATGTTGAGGGAAAATGAATAATTATTTAAAAGGCTCAGAAAGGAGATTGTGGGAAAACACAGTGCTTGTTTGTTCAGAGATTAGCTTTAAAAATCACTAAATCGTTATCTTTTATAATTTCTTTGTTTTATTGGCCTTCTATCTTCTTCCAAACATCTAAATATTCACATTAAATGCATTGCTTTATCAGATGTTTGCTAGTTTTGGGATTGATATACAAAGTAGATTTATATTTGTAAAAGTGGGTCACTATCAGGTTCTGGGACTGAACTTTGAAAAAAAATTTTGTGCTCCTGTTTTTTATGGTATTATTTTTTTGTGTACAGTTGTGTGTTTATCCACTTTGTCAAAATAAGCTTAGAATGGCATGTTTAAAGAGATAATCCTTCCAAAAGAGAAATGTTTGTCATTATTTACTTTGTGTTTATGTTGAAAAACCCCCACAAGAAATTAAATTCAAAATAAAACAATCTGATGATCATAAATGTATAATAAAAGTTGTGTATTTGAGTGATAGATAGACAGACAGACAGACAGACAGACAGACAGACAGACAGACAGACAGACAGACAGACAGACAGACAGACAGACAGACAGACAGACAGACAGACAGA
>CAIGQZ010034910.1:3439952-3450949 GCA_903798205.1 Danio tinwini
AGATAGATAGATAGATAGATAGATAGATAGATAGATAGATAGATAGATAGATCTTTTGATGCCTATTTGAAACTTCAAAAACAGGAAAAAAGTTTCTCTTTAAAACTTACCTTAGGGTAAAAATACATGGTGCAAAGACTAGAAGACTATAATTTATATTCTGAAAGCCTAAAGCAATGAATGTTTGGATGGTGATTGGTTTAGCTCATATATTAAAGCACATACCTATAGATCTACACACACACACACACACACACACACACACAGAGAGTTCATGGTTCAGTGAGGCATATAGTCAGACTCAGGACACACAATTTAATTAGTGTCAGAAACCGTTTACCTTTGAGCACTTTGTCTGAAAGTTAATACAGTCCAGCAAATATCAACCTGGCTGACATAGTCCTATTTCCTCTCCTACACACACTATCGGCTTCTTCATGTCTGTGTAGGGAACACTCTCATGTCTCTATATATACATTCACTCTACAAATTTCTGTAGAACTTCAAAACACTGTTTCCCGCATGAGTCGTTCCACCACTGGACTAAGGAAATCACATTGTCAAACAGATGGAAAACGTTTAGTCATTGATCCATCTTTTCCAATATACATTTGGAGCTGTTCATTCATTATTACAAAAAAAAAGGTTTTGCTTTGGTTTTGATTTATATATTTATTTCTTTTTTACTTTTGCTTCATAGGAATTATTATATTTTATAATTTTAGAATCTGTTTTATTGGCCTTCTATCTTCTTCCAAACATCTAAATATTCACAATAAATGCACTGTTTCATCATTTATTCAACAAGGAATTATTATGACTTAATGTTAGGAAAGATTTTTGTAGATTTTCTATTTTCATTTTCTGTTTATCAGAAAATCTTGAATAAATATAGTGAAAAACATGTATTGAATACCTAAAAGGCCATATTAAGCACCAGGCTGTTTTTAACTTTGATAATTATAGAAGACTTTACCATCACAAGAATAAATAACATTTTAAGAGTTCACACTTAGCTGATGATCAATAAAGCGTAATTGGCATGCTGTCCCGGGAGAGAGCCCTGAGCTCGTAATATCCTTGAGCCCGGGGCTCCCTCCCGTTAGAAGAGCGAGAGGGGAGTTCGAGCTCAGGAAGGTCTCGAGAACTCCCCTGCTTGTCGCCGTGTGAGAAGTGTAAACTAAGGTTGTCTTAGGTAATAATTTGGTTTAGTCGATTGGCTATGGTGTATTTTTTTGGATGGTGGGAGGAAACCGGGGAACCCGGTGGAAACCCACGCGAACACGAGGAGAACATGCAAACTCCGCACAGAAATGGCAGCTGGCTCAATAGGAGGTTGAACCGGCGACGTTCTTGCTGTGAGGGAACAGTGCTAGTCACTGGGCCGCTGTGTCGCCCTATAGGAAAAAGGGTGGAAGTAGGGGTAGAAAGGGGGGGTGGGGGTGGGGGGGAATCTTCGAGACGAAGATAACTGGAGTGAAAGCTCTGGTTATTTATAGTGTGTCCGCAATCATCTAATAGGGCAGATTATGGAACTAATAAGGTGCCAGCCGTGTTGATCATAAGCACGTGATCCTCTCAAAATTAGTTTATAAATAAACCACACTAAAATAAAAGAAATTATTGTGAATCGTCTGAAATACACACTTGTGAAAATACTTGTTGCATAATAAAATTTAATTATACGTAGTGCACTCTATCAGTGATAAACATATTGAGCTTTTTTCTTCATTTTAAGTACAACAACTTTTAACACGCCTCATTTCGAACATAACACCTAATTTCCAACAATTTCCAACATATTACATCTTGTATATATCTCTCGTTCAACCTCATAACTGTTTACTCCACCTCACCCTACCGCCCTCTCATTCCCTATTTTGCACTACTATTTATCGTCTACAGTATTTTTACTGTAACTTGTTGTTTAGTGTGATTTTGTATTCAAAGAATATATTTAGGTTTGCACTGAGTAGTGAGACACACTTAATCTCATTCCACATGTACAGACCATTTTGAGGGATGTAAAAAAAAACAATGGTCCCAACATACAGTATTTCCTGTTTTATGTTTTTAATTTCTTTAGTTTCAGAGAATCCAAAAAGAGCCACATATTGATAAATAATGTTATGATAGCTGTTTTAACATTTAAGTTATTATTAAATTGCCTCTTGTTACAGTTATAAAATAGTTTGATAACAAGCAGTAGATGTTCATGGGCCAATGACATCACCACATTAAAATGGTCTATATAATGTATTGTAGATGTGCACAGTGAAAATAAAAGGTATTCTATTCTATTCTATTCTATTCTATTCTATTCTATTCTATTCTATTCTATTCTATTCTATTCTATTCTATTCTATTCTAAACTTTAAACATTTGATTGAGAATGATTGTACTGCAAGTGTCTGTATTATCGCTCTGCAGTGTCGCTGGTCATATTTTAATTAGCTCTTCTGAGCAATAATATTGTGAAACTGACTGACGTATTGATGAAAATGCCAGTGGCTGAGCATTGATTGGTCAGACTTTTGATCTAGGGATTAAACTGAAATAGTACGTGACTTAAAAAAGTGCATCGTTGCCAGCAACCTCACGCATCATAAATCATTAGATTTCCCAGTCATTGGATTTTTTTTTTCCAAAATATTTTTCCTTTGATTCTTTCCTCTGGTTCCCCTCATAACCCCTCAGGTCTCACAGTACGGAGTCAACTACTTGTCCAATCCACTTAGACTTTATTAAGGACTCACACACACCCCAGTGTGAGTTAACCCTCATTACTACAGCCTGATTAGTAGCGGTCAGGAGTTTACGGTAAGGTCAGTGGGAAGATGTGCAGAGGATTATTTATTTTTTTTTTTTGAAGCATAGGCTGGGTTGACATGTTAACATGTTAATGTGGGGGACACATATTTACTATTAACTATGACTTTTGCCTCAATAAACTCCAAATTGGTTGCTTATTAATTTTAAGATTAAGTGATGTGGACTGTTGTCATGCAGAATATTGAGTACTTTAGACTAAGCTAATTAGCAAGTTGTTGAATGTAAGAATTGGCCCCTATTCTAAAGAATGCTTTTCATTGAGAATACATTTTTCAAACTGGGGAAATTATTGGTCCAGTTGTTTTAATATAAAGAAGTCAGTGTTATATAACTCTATACGTTCTAATTTTCACAGTGCCTTATATTTTACCACCATCCTTTGCTTTTACCCATTTGCTGGCAAGACATATTAGTCAATTAAAATATAGCAGAGTTAATATGATCACAGTTTTTTTAATATGTGATGATGTTTTATGAAGTACAGTAGATGCTTTAATTTAATGATATCTGTGTAATAGTAAGACTTTAGAGCAATACATTGCATTGGGTTTAAAGGCATAATATGTAAGATTTGTTTAATAAATAAATAAAAAAATCACTAGAACAGTGTTATGTATTTTCTTACTTACATTGTCCCAAATGTTTAGAAGAATTTTCAAATCCAGAGAAATAAGCAATTTTACCTTGTGACATCATGAATTAATGATATCATACATCCTTGATTTCTGTTTTTTTTTTTTTTTTGGAGTACACAAAAGTCCCTTTAATATGTTTATATTATAACATATAATATTATAACATAATTTAAATCGTATTTAGTATGATATAACATCGCTGTTTCTTCCTCATGCACTCTCAGAAAAAAAGGTACAGAAGCTGTCACTGGGGCAGTACTTTTTCAAAAGATACTTATTTATACCCAAAGAGTCCACAGAGTGCATATTAGTGCCCAAATCATGGTATCTGCAGTGTCTTAAAAAGTCTTAAAATGTCTTAAATTTCAAAAACCAAATTTTAGGCCTTAAAAAGTTTTAAATCCACTAAAATATTGTGTTGTAGGTCTAAATAATTTTAACCAGGTCTTAATTTTCCTGTGTCCATGTAAAGCTATACCCAATTGGGCCAACACCTGTCCAATCACTAACATTCCTTCTCAATAAAAGTTTTAACAAAAGTTTATTTATTACCTCTATTTACCAATATGGTTTAATTATCTTCCTTACAATAACATTTGTTTTTAATGTTTTTTTTAGGTTTTAACTCGACCATTTAGGGTGTTTAGCGTTAAGCCTTTTGTAAATCTGAAATTTCATTCATTATGGTCTTAAAATGGCCTTAAAAAGTCTTGAATTTGACTTGATTAAACCTGTAATAACCCTGCCAAAATGTACCTAAAATTTGTACCGTTAGGTACAAATATGTAGCTTTTGAAAAGGTACTACCCCAGTGACAGCTCCTGTACCTTTATTTCTGAGAGTGTGTGATAATGACCAGAAAGAGCAGAAGCAATCATTTGTGGTATAACAAAAGCTCTTCTGTGCTGATTTGTGCCATGTCACACTTTCTCTCATCACTAATTGTTTGGGATGTAATGAAGACGACAACTCGATTCCAGCTCAAGCGGCGAAAATTACATATTGTTCCTTTATTTGTAGAACCCAACTTTTTTTATTGTACACATGCTATTAGTATGATAAAACTGCATAATGTCATTGTGCCTGCTGCAGCCATGCTATGGCAGCAAAGTTCTTTGATGATTAAGCCAGAATGAGAGTATAATTCCTAGTCATTGTGCCCTATAAAATAGCAAATTTCATTTTCTGTCAGTTTTATTTCTAAATAAGAAAATGACCAGAGCTCATGGATCATCAATAATATAATCTGATTAAATGATCTATGTTAAACTAAGCTAAAAGTACTCTTGATCGGCTGAATGGATTGAGAAATGGTAAAACTCAGTTGTTAAACATTAGGGGAGTTGTAAAAATTTTCTTTAAAGGAAACAATATATGCTGCATGTTTCTACTTAAGGTGATTCTTTAAATAGCTTTGGCTGAAAGCATGTACTCAGTACTCATGGACTGCTCAGTACTCATGGACTGATATATATATATATATATTTTTTTTAAGCAGGCTAATTTATTGACTTGAGTGTTTGTGCATCAGTAGTGTGATGTCATTGGTGACTGCAGATATTGCTGAAGTGTTTCCTCATTAAACATATGCCTGAACCAGACAGCAGAAGCCCCTCATGCGTGACTTGCCAAGAAACATCTGATTTATCACTTAGATATGCGGGTGAGATAGGTGATGACAGCTAGGGCGTTAAGTGCTTTATATTATAGGATGTTCTTATTCTTTCTGGCATACGGATTGTCATTAATATAAATGCATGTGAACGCATTGCAGTATTGAGTGTGCAATGATTTGTGAGCGCCGGCCTTGTACTGTGAGCAGCTTGAGGGACCTGGACTGTGAGTAAGCAAACAGAGGCTGCTCCACATTTTTATGTGCCGTTTATTTAGGGCTGTCAACAGTCTGTCATTCTGACAACCGCATTCAAGGAAAGCAGAATAAATTCAACGAGAAGAAATGCCTGAGCACATTCAAGGTTTGTGGAAGTAACAGTGTCACAGACACACTTTGATCGCTGTTGTTGGTGTAGGCGTGACGGCTTGAGTTTGTAAAAATGCTATTATTTTTGGACTTTTCAGCGCCATGATTTGCGTCAGAGCCAATGACACTTGACATTTCATGCAGTGTTGAAGAGCAGATGTTAGGGTTTTTTTAGATAATTTTTCTGCTAGCATTAATCAGCATGTTCACTTTAGTGTTTTTGAAATTATTACACGCACAAATCAAGCCTACAAGGCCCAAATATTGGATTTACTTGTTAGTAAATATATCAGATGAAGAAATAAGAGTTAAATTCTAAAGTAAAAAAAGTTAAAATTTTCAACTTTTCATAATTAAACAATTCAGACCCAATACACTGAAAGCCCTAGATAGAATTATTGAAATTTGTAATAATTTAAAGATCACCCCAATTTAAAATTCTGTCCCAAACACATCTTTGTAGGAGGTCATTTTAACACAGATTATCCTTCCTTTACAAATAAACATTGATCTGCAAACATAAACAAAAGCTCAACCACACCTACTGGATGTATGAGAGTAAATCTTATTGGCTTCTGCTTGATATGCAAGTATGTACCTCATTGGTTCTTGTCTGTGAACAAATTTGAATGTCGTATATGTATATGTGACCCTGGATCACACAATCAGTCACAAGTGTAAATCTTTTTTTAATTTCTACATTAGGAAAACAGAATAAACAATCTTTCTGTTGGTATATAGTGTTTTAAAATAGGACAACATTTGGCAGATTATTTGAAATCTGTATTCTAAAGATTCAATAATCTCTATTGAAAAAATCATATCTAATGCAATGCATATTAATTATCAAAAATTACATTTTAAATATTTGCAGTAGGACACATAAGTGCAACAGAAGACAGATTTTGTTTTCCAGAGTCACATATGTACATGTATGTACAATCCTAAATTGAATATGATTATTTTGTGTCTTCAAGACTAAGCGCCCTATCATATACCCTGCACAATAAGATGCTTGATGTGTATGGCGTGATTTGTTGCTATTTTCAGACCAGCGCAACAGTAATTTTTACGTTTTGCGCAACATTGTTTGAATATTAAATTCATTTGTTCCATTTTAAAGGACTCATGGGTGTTCTGGTCTAAAAAGGAGGTGTGTTAAGGCACATTGTTGGTGCGTTGCTGTTTTGAGCAACTAAAATAGGCCGCACCATTGACCAACTTATAGCTGCCCTAAAGTCCAGGGCAGAGGGTTAGTTATGCGCCTATGCTTACACATTGCTTAATACACACAGGATGTACAGCAATACACACATATCTTTACATATGGAAAACAATTAAAGCAGGGGTCACCAATCTCGGACCTAGAGGGCCGGTGTCACTGCAGGGTTTAGCTCCAACTTGCCTCAACACACCTGCTTGGATATTTTAAGTATACCTTGATTAGCTTGTTCAGGTGTGTTTGATTAGGGTTGGAGCTAAAATCAGCAGGACACCGGCCCTCTAGGAACAAGTTTTGTGACCACTGATTTAAAGGATTAAAATGTTACAAAAATTATTATTTTCTACATAAATATAAAAATCACTGCCTCCATGCCTTCTTCATCTCAGTGGGGCTTTTTTCAGTTTATTTATGACAATTTTCTTTTGTATAATATTATTATTATTAGCAGTATTATTTATGAAATGCATATATATTTGTTTTAATAAAAACACGTTTAGATTTGTCCACCTGTCGGGTTTTGGAGACATATGCACCACTATATGGGAATAGGATGTGTGTTTGTATATAACTTTTAAGTATAAATAAGTTTTTTGACCACACTTCATTATCATTGTTCATTTATTCCTTTGCTGGAAATTAGATCTGAATTTAGAATGTTGAAACAAATCTTTGCACTTAACAAACAAAATTAAATATGTAGGCTAATGGGTGTCTTCAGTGGAGTGTGTACAACATCGTTTCCTTATTCACGAAAGTAAAGGAATAAAGTAAAGAGTAAAAGTAAAGAAAAAGTAAAGAGGCAGAATGGAGGAGGCTCATTCCTTATCCTCTTTTCAACTGTTTTCTCACTAGTGAAGCATTCTGTTTTTCCTTTTGCAAAGTCCACCAAATAAATAGCAAATGTGCTATGGTGTGGCGCAACTGACTTTTTAAAGAGAATGGGAGATGAGACTCTGATTGGTTTACTGCATGTTATGCTCAAAATACACTTATAACTCATTAACAGAATAAGCTCAACCCTGTTAGACCATGAGCCAGGGCACAAATCTTATTTTTCTGTCCTTAAAATAGCGAAAGTTGATTCAGACACGCCTCTAATGCTTTTGCGCCACGCGTTTTAGACTTTGCACCTAGATCATTTAAATAGAGCCCTTAGAGTAAGCCATTCAGTACATACATTATAAAGTATTTTTTATATCTTTTGTGTCTTTATAGTGAATAGACTTTGAATGGAGGAATAGCAATCTGTAAAATTTGATTTAAAATATCTTTGTGTTCTAAAGATACACATTTCTTATAGGTTCAGAATGATATGATGAATAAACGATGGCAGGATTTCCTATTTGGGTGAAATGACATTTTTATATACAAAAGCAAGATTATACCACAGTTCTTATATTTAACATGCATTCATGTTTAACGCAAATTACTCGCGCAATGGAAAATATGAACACTCATTCAGCCAGAATTCAGAAGGTGGCAGCTGGAATCAGACACGTAACATTGTCTTTGTGTTTCCTCTCATCTCTCATAAGGAGAAATCTCTGTCTGATTTATCCTGTCTCAAACAGACAGTGACATTTATATCAGCTGTCTTATTGCTCTGGTCTCTGCAGGAGCAGTAGTATAAACACGGCGAGGCAGGAGACGGCTAAATACAGCAGGATGCCTTACACAAAACCAAAAGCTCATCTCTCAAGGGAACACGTTTAGGGGTGGAGGTTTAGGTTAACATTCATAGGTGACTGAAAATAGTACTTTTTTACTGATAAACTTTGGAAGCATGGTGGAAATTTGCATAAGGTTGTCAACAGCTGGTTGTGGGTGAGATGTTTATAGATGGAGGTAACCTTGGGTCATGTGAAGCTGTTTGCATGTATTTAGACTCGTTCTCTGGAGAGCGCAGACAGCTTATACTCGAGATACAGGAGCTTTGACTCTCTGGCAGCCTTTACCTATTTTCCATTCCAAGACTGAAGACTCATGACCTACTAGTGTCTTTTCACTGCCCTATTAGTCAAATGCCACTCACATATAAACCCCCTGTCATCTAACATTGCCACACACACAGCAGACGGGAGGTCTTGATTAGTGTCCAGGTAGTTGGATATGGTACCTAAAACTATTCAAATAGTAATTGTGATCAAAATAAATGTGAAATATATTGAAAATGACAAATTTTAATGGCTTGGAAAAAGAAGAAAAGAAAAAAGGAATTAGGAAAAACAACTAAAACTGGACTTACTACTGGCCTGGACTACTGTAAAGCACTTTATTTTGGGGTGAGTCAGTTCTCTTTTTCGACTGCAACTCCTTCAAAATGCAGCTGCGCATCTTTTAACTGGCACACGCAAATGTGAGCACATCACCCCGGTTTCATAGTTTCTTCACTGGCTGCTTGTGCATTTCAGTATTCATTTTAAGTTACTTTTATTTGTTTTTAAGTGTCTTAATGGTGCTGTACCTCTTTACCTCTCTGAGCTTCTCTGTCCCTACACACCTTCTTGTTCAATCAGGTCAGCCGACCAGCTCCTCCTGGGTGTGCCCAGGACCAGTCGAAAGCTCAGAAGCGATCAGGCTTTTGCTGTGCCCACACCTAAATTGTGGAATGGGCTGCCATTGCATATAAGACAAGCCTCTTCCATTACTGTTTTTAAATCTCTTCTTAAAACCCACTTGTTCAATTTGGCTTTTAGCACAGTGTGTGATGTTGACATTTCATGTTTATTTTATTTTTATTTATTTGTATTTTAAAGTATGTGCTACACTTTGTTACTTTCTGTTGTCAGCACTTCAACTGTCAACTATGGTTAACTGTGTTGCTTTAAAGTTCATTATAAATAAAAGTGAATTGAATTCAATTAAATAAAAACTATATTTAACATTTCATAAAAAAGTAGTGCCTGGTTTTATTTTTTAAGTTAAATCTAATTAAACTTAATTTATACTGAACATTCTGTCATCATTTACTTAGCCTTTACTTCCTGTCACACAGAATTCTGTATTATAATGCATAATTATTAGGCAACTTCCTTTCCTTTGGCAAAATGGGTCAAAAGAAGGACTTGACAGGCTTCGAAAAGTCAAAAATAGTGAGATATCTTGCAGAGGGATGCAGCACTATTAAAATTGCCAAGCTTCTGAAGTGTGATCATCGAACAATCAAGCGTTTCATTCAAAATAGTCAACAGGGCCGCAAGAAGTGTGTGGAAAAACCAAGGCGCAAAATAACTGCCCATGAACTGAGAAAAGTCAAGAGTGCAGCTGCTTAGATGCCACATGCCACCAGTTTTGCCATATTTCAGAGCTGCAACATCACTGGAGTGCCCAAAAGCACAAGGTGTGCAATACTCAGAGACATGGCCAAGGTAAGAAAGGCTGAAAAACGACCACCACAGAACAAGACACACAAGCTGAAACGTCAAGACTGGGCCAAGAAATATCTCAAGACAGATGGATGGGCCAGATGGATAGGCCCGTGGCTGGATCGGTAAAGGGCAGAGAGCTCCAGTCCGACTCAGATGCCAGCAAGGTGGAGGTGGAGTACTGGTTTGGGCTGTTATTATCAAAGATGAGCTTGTGGGGACTTTTCAGGTTGAGGATGGAGTCAAGCTCAACTCCCAGTCCTACTTCCAGTTTCTGGAAGACACCTTCTTCAAGCTGTTGTACAGGAAGAAGTCTGCATCCTTCAAGAAAAACATGATTTTCATGCAGGACAATGCTCCATCACACGTGTCCAAGTACTCCACTAATGACATGGCCTCCTTGTTTACCTGATCTGAACCCCATAGAGAACCTGTGGTCCATCATCAAATGTAAGATTTACAAGGAGGGAAAACAGTACACCTCTCTGAACAGTGAACAGATCAAAACACTGACAGAATCCATGGATGGCAGGCTTTTGAGTGTCCTTGCAAAGAAAGGTGGCTATATTGGTCACTGATTTGTTTTTGTTTTGTTTTTGAATGTCAGAAATGTATATTTGTGAATGTTGAGATGTTATATTGGTTTCACTGGTGAAAATAAATAATTGAAATGGGTATACAGTATAGTATTTGTTTTTCCTACAATGGACATCAATGGTTACAGGCTTTTGTGTTAAAAAGAGAAAGTCAAAAAGGTTTGGAACCACTTGTGGCTGAATGTATGATTTTCATTTTGCCCTTTGCATCTCTTTTGCAAAGGTTGCAAAGGTTTAACGGTTGCATCTCATACAGTAGGAGTTAAAATGTCTTAAGTGATTTAAAAGTGATTTATTGATTATATTTACAATGGGAAACTGAAATAATAATAATAATAATAATAATAATAATAATAATAATAA
>CAIGQZ010034910.1:3450959-3494622 GCA_903798205.1 Danio tinwini
AATAATAATAATAATAATAATAATAATAATAATAATAATAATAATAAAAGACCCCAATGTACTTCAAGTGAAACTGAAGAATGGACTGATGTGATGACATTTTAAACAAAGTCAAGCCAGGACTAAGCTGAAGGAAAATGAATAAAAAATTAATATATGTTTGCATCAATAAAAGGTTTTTACAGCCAATTAAAGAAAATCACTTGGGATATATTTTTCAATTTCTTTAACCTCACAATTACACTGGTTTATCTTCTTCTTTTTTTGTGTGTCATTTCAGAAATTAATTTTCTACATTTTTTTTCCTCTCATCAATTGCAAGCAGTAAACAAATTATTATAAATTTTCCCTCAGTGGCTGGAATTTATATTTGGATAGGGAACCTGATTGTAGATTAACAATTAAAGGCAACATTATCGTGCAACAATTCCCAGTCAGAGTTTATATTCATATAGACACACATACTGTACATGCCAGAAAAAGGCTAGGTTTACCCCATCATTATCCACTCTCTGCTTGTGCCAGTTGACCAAACAAGACTTTGCACCTTTTTCTTATCCATCAACAGACCATGCACATAAACAAGTGCTTATTTTAACACAAATGCATGCAAAACCCTATTTAGTAAATTGAAGCCTCAAATTTGAGCTCCATATAGTGTATTTGTTGTGCCCGTTGCCTCATACACATCTAATGAGTTACATTTCCTCTCATCCATGATGTCTTTGTGGATGACGCTGATTTTATTTTTACTGTAAACTATTTCTGGCCTGTGTGTAAAGAAGTGTCATGTTTTAATAGTCCAGAACTGTGTTGTGTTTGTTATGATAAGGCATTATTCAGATTCCTCTGTGATTGTTGTGTCATTTAGTTATGAATGGCACGTTGAACAAAATCATACAAGAAACATATGACTGAGATGTGTTTCCTTTGGCACAGGTTCTGGGTTGAGAAAGGGTCGGCTAAACGAGCTTTGACAACCAAAAAAGGCCAGAGACATGTCCACATTAAAGGTCATAAATCCTATAGCAGACTTCAGTGCACCGTTTAAGAACATCTTCATAATAGAAATACTGTGTGATGATGGCTTTCAGAAAATAATGTGTATATTAGTTATGTGCACTTAAAAGAACAGAATTGGCTTGTCTTGTTTGCTTTGTGTTTATTTCTTTTTCTTCATCGACCACGCATTTTATCATACAATTAGTGACATTACATAATAATGTAACACTTTTAACAATGGATGTGATCTAAAATTTTCAATTCTCTTTATATTTATAGCTGAAAGGCTTACAAAACATACAGTTTTATCTCTCACCTGATACTAGGCACCCTCATAATGGATTCTTGAGCTTTCTGTGGTTTTCAGACCAGTAAATTAACCATGGCAGACTTGTAGGCGTTTCCCCAAGATGTAATTTGCCGCTTAATCATCATAGTACAATGCATTGTTAGAAAAAACTAATTTGTGTCATTATGTCCAAGTTGGTTTGAACTGATGTTCATAATGTCATGCTAGTAAGACCTTCTAAATAGTTGGAGGACAAAATATTCATGAAATTATAAAAATTGCATCTGAGGATTACTTTAGTATTTTTGCTCTGTTATTTTGCTTTATAATGTGAGTTTCCCTGCATTGCTGATTTCACTGTGGTACATATTGGATGATTCCTCTTTAAAAAAATGCACTATAATTCTCTTCACAAATATAATTAAAGCCTATATGAAATTAAAGCTAGGTTGTACTGTTAACTTATTTTGTTTCTGATCGTTTTAAAGGGACAGTTCTTCCACAATTGAAAATTCTGTCATCATTTACTCATCCTCCTCTTGTTCCAAACCTACAATATTTGTTTTTATTCTGTAAGATATTTTGAAACCAAGCAACTGACAGTAGCCATTGACTTTCATGCTTTTTTCCCTACTTTGGAAGTCAGTAGCTACTATTTAATTGGTTATTACAAGTATTTAATATATTTTTTAACAAAATTAAACATTAAACAATTAAACATATTTTATGCCTCTTCAGGGTGGTGCTGAATAAATGTACAATCCATAGCCTCTATAAGGGACCATGCACATATCGCGTCTAAAAGTGTGTGGAAATCGCGAGCGTGATGCTTCCTTCACCATTTTTAATGCCCTTTGCGCTCGTGTTTCTTTATTGTCTGATGTTGCTTGGCAACCATCAACCATCTTCAGCATGATAAGCTGACAAACCATTGCTTCAGCTCTGATATAAGTTTTCTCTATGGAAAAAAGCAATAAAAGCAATGCAGTGTTTGGGTGTTCTGAGGTCATTAGTGTACCTAAATGTGTATACACTACCTGACAAAAGTCTTGTCGCCTATCCAACTATTAGTAACAACAAATAAAAACCTGACTTCTTGTTGATCATTTGGGATCAGAAAAAGTGGCTTATGAAAGGCAAAGGACTCTAGATTATGTTTATTTTTCCAAAATAAAACATGATCATGCCTCGATTTTTAATTATTTAATTAGGACAGTAAGGTCTGATTTTTCTAAGACAAAAAGTCTTGTCATTTAACAGAAATAATGTAAAGTATAGAATATAAAGTCATGGTGCAGTGGAAAAAGAATTAATATTTTGTATGACTCTGAGCTTGGAGGACTGCATCCATACATCTCTGCGATGACTCAGATAACTTATTAATAAAGTCATCTAGAAGAAAGTGTTCTTGCAGGACTCCCAGAGTTCATCAAGATTTTTTGGATTCATCTTCAATGCCTCCTCCTTCATCTTACCCCAGACATGCTCAATAATGTTCATTCTGGTGACTGGGCTGGCCAATCCTGGAGCACCTTGACCTTCTTTGCTTTCAGGAACTTTGATGAGGAGGCTGAAGTATGACAAGCTATATCCTGCTGAAGAATTTGCCCTCTCCTGTAGTTTGTAATGTAATGGGCAGCACAAATGTCTTTATACCTTAGGCTGTTGATGTTACCATCCACTCTGCAGATTTCTCGCATGCCCCACATACTAAATGTAACCCCAAACCATGATTTTTCCTTTACAAAACTTGACTGATTTCAGTGAGAATCTTGGGTCCATGCGGGTTCCAATAGGTCTTTTGCAGTATTTGTGATGATTGGGATGCAGTTCAACAGTTTTCCAAATGATCATCTAGAAGTCAAGTTATTATTTTTTGCTCTTACATCTGGGATCAATGACAAGACTTTTTTAGGGTAGTGTATTCCATACAAAGTATACAGCTTATTGGTCAGTTCTTTTCACGTGACTTGCTTGCGGCATTCTAAAAAGTTAAGATGTGTTCAATTAGGTGCCCTTGCTCCCAATATGCCTGCGCAAGCATCATGCCTTGATTGGAAATAATGAACTTGTGCATGAAAAAGACGTGATATGCGAACCGCCCCTAGGGTATAACCATTTTACATTCTGACTACCTGAAGTCATTGCTTAGTAACCACTGGAAAACATACTGCTGCTGACTTGACTTTGCTGTGTCTCTCATTTTTTAAATAATAGTCCCACATACATAGTAAGTTTAGTATCAACTTTAATAGTTAAATATAAGGAAGGTTATTATCATTGTTGTAGTCTGAGGTAACACGCCGCCTGGGGTGTTAATATTAATGATCCCATGTGCAACATATCAGTCGGTTTTAGCTGGTAATCTCCTGATAATGACGCTGCTCGTTAGGTCCGGATGGCGTAGAACGTACATAACCTAAAGTAGCTACATGGAAATTTTGAGGGCATGCTCCGTGAGTCACGCAACAGTCTGTTTTGTGTTCTGATTGAACATGGTTTTAACTCACCCAATTTACATGAGAACTAAGAAACAATAGTGTCTGAGGCTCATGGTATGGCCATTTTCATATACTGAACTCTTATGATTAGACTATGACTAGGTATACCCAGATTTTCCTATAGGGCACCTTTAAGTCCGGAAGCCCCTGTTAGTTTCAACTAAACTTCTTCAACTAGGGCCCACAGAAACAACCTCCATCAGGAGTACTCTAGCTACCCCCTGTCTATTTGTCATTTTCAGAAGAATCTTTACTTCTACTGTACCTACTGGTGGAGAGATTTGTGATGTTGTTTGCTATTGTTCATTGGATCTGAGGATTTGCAAAACAGCAAATCTAAGTTGATAATGATGGAAATTGTGACCATAATTGGCTAATGATGCTTTGAGAAACAGCCCCTAGAACAGCTTGTCCTTTTATGGTTTTTCTTGTAGAATTTGTTGTATTTGCCGCGTAATATCCAAAGTTTTCACAGTTCATTTCTCCTCATCTATTATTTGTGTTCAGTATAAATGAGGTGTGAAATTTTAGATGGTTAAGACTGAGATAAACACATTTTTAATGTTTTTTTTTGCTTTGTGTCTGGTTATTAAGAGCTATAAAGTGTATAAAGATCGTCCACAGCGAATTTGAATTCAATACACAACATTGTTACAGTAAATGAGCCACATTTCTGACCTTTTGTTCCTTGCATTCAGACCAATACAGATACAGCAATATCTCAAGAGAAATGTACATTCAAACCCAGCAGGTTTAAACGATAACCTGCATCTGCTATTTTAAATCTAGACATCTTGAGAAACAACATCTGCACCAGATTAAAGATGAATCGATGTTTTAGACAAAGCCTTGTACTCATTAACGTGGTTGTGATAGGATGTTTGCCAGAAGCTGACAAGATTTGGAAATGTGTTTTGATAGAACATACCAGATCTTTCAGTGCAATGTGTATTGGCTACGTGTGTTTTGTTTCATTTGAATGGTATGAGAACAGGTTGGGTTTGTGGATTTGTAGATGCATGTCTGTGTGATGATGACCTTTTACTTAAAACCCAACTTTAAACCCAAACCAACTTCAAACTATTGACATATAGAATCAAGTCTACTGTAAAACATATTTTTCAGAATATGTTGTATTACTTTTTTGTTGATATAACAAAGTTATGACAACATGTTTTATATTACTTCAATTAATTTAAGTTAATCAGGTTAACGGGGTGACGCAGTGGTGCAGTAGGTAGTGCTGCCGTCTCACAGCAAGTAGGTTGCTGGTTCGAGCCTCGGCTGGGTCAGTTGGCGTTTCTGTGTGGAGTTTGCATTTTCTCTCTGCGTTTACGTGGTTTTCCTCCGGGTGCTCCGGTTTCCCCCACAGTCCAAAGACATGCGGTACAGGTGAATTGGGTAGGCTAAATTGTCTGTAGTGTATGAGTGTGAATGAGTGTGTGTGGATGCTTCCCAGGGATGGGTTGTGGCTGGAAGGGCATCCGCTGTGAAAAAACGTGCTGGATAAGTTGGCGGTTCATTCCGCTGGGCGACCCCTGATTGATAAAGGGACTAAGCCGAAAAGAAAATGAATGAATGAATAATCAGGTTAACTTAATCAGCTACTTTTAAACTTAACTTTGTTAAACTAAACATTTTTAGTCATCTTGACTTATGTAAGTTGATTTAACTAAAACATTTTGCACAGTGTGAGTCACTTACTGTTTTTAAGGTCTGTGTTCATTTAAATGATAACAGACAATATCTTATGCATTTACACAAGTGAGTTTTACAAATTATAATTATAGGACTGTGAATAAATTTCTAGGTCTATATTCAATTCCATAATATTTTATAATATGCACAGCACACACTTGCTATTGGTATGCTTAATTTCTAGTCTCATTGCATTCAGTTTGGAATGGTAAAATTAGAGTAAGCAGTTTGCATTACCATGCATTTCTATTTGTCATTTAACATTTATACCTATGTATTAAATATTTTGCTACTTCAATTTTAACTTGACATGGGCTGGTATAAGATTCTGACTGTATGAATTGTTACAACCCTATGGTTGGCAATGCACGTCACATCTGTCTAAGGCTCTGCCTAAAAAAACTCTGATTGGCCACTTCCAACTGATTGCTTGCTCCTGATTGGCCTACAGTATTTCAAAAGCTGTGACGTTACTTCCTTGGTTCTGTAAAATGTTTGCATGTTGGATAGTGCAGAGTTTTTGTGTGTGTTAAAGTTGTGACTCTTGATATTTGTTAGTACTGTTTGTTTTGTATTTGCTTTATTTGTAGTACTTTGTTCTACTGGCTTGTTTGACCTTTTTTGCCTGTTGACATTGTTTTTTTTTTTTTGGATTGCCCCTAAATGTGATTGCTTGTTCTGTAAATAGTTTGTAAATAGTGTATGTAATATTGGCATAGTAAGGAGTTTGACGCCATTTTATTTGTAAAACCTTTTGACCTCTGTTTTTGTGTAAGGTAGTTAGGGTAGTTAATTGTATTTTATTGTCTTAGATTTTTGATCAGGTAAGGTAGAGGTTTAAAATAAAATATTTTTTGTTTGTTATTTTGGCCTTGTCAGCTTCCAAATACAAATCCCAATAAAATTGATTTCATATTTTCTTTGTCTTATTTTTCATGTTGTGCACCATCCCTAGACGGTGATATGACAATGATATTACAGTTTCATGTTATTGTGATTACTGCTCTAAAATAAGTTCTTGTCTGGGTAAACAACTTTTTTTCCCATTAAACACAATATATATTATTTTAAGAAACATTTATAAAATTTTGGAGCAGTAAACTTGTCAGGCTAAATAATAAAAATAAATGATTGACTTCTGCTATCTTCATTATTATCAAAAACACTGATTTCTTCACAATTTAAAAGGCATCTTTGGATATCTTTATTTTCTGTAGATAAAAATAAGCCACTGCGCTGTTCAGGTCTAAAGTTGGTCTATAGGATGTTACTGCATAAGTGTAGTGTTTTGTTTTTCAGATGTGAACCTGACCAGTAGCTCTTGATGTGGGTGCTTCTTTGCTGCTTCAGATACGGTTGTGGTAAATAAATAAAATTAAATAGGCAACAGCAATTTACATATACCTTGAAACAGTATAACAGAAAATTTTTGCAGTTTTAAAACTGACTTTTGCAAACCGTGGTAAACCTTGTAACAGGTTATTAATGCCTAATCTTAACTTAGCCTTTTTTAACATTGCTTTGTGTTGACATTTGTGCGCTCATACTATAAACAGCAAACCCCGCCTACTTTAATTTGATTGGCCATTTCAATCATTCTGACAACATCAAACAGATTCTTTTCCCTTGAAAGCTTCACAATATATAACAGTCTGATCATTCACTTGACGTTAGACCATTAAAACCCATGCTTTGTCTTGTAGTGTAAATAACAAGGACACACAGGACACTCTAAATAATGAGGTGAATTCAGATAAATCTGCTTTCCTACAAGTGTCACAGATACTCATTTCATTACAGCCGTACGCTGGCTCAGTTTGTGGTGTCATGCTCGGTTTGTTGTGTTCCATGTTCTAGCAGATTTTTTTTCATGTCTGACATGAATGGAAATTGTGTGTCCCAAGTAATTTGTCAAGCACCCTGTTGTTTACCGGGTTCATCTCATGAAAACGTACGCGTACAATCGGTGTTCAGTTTGAAGGATGAAATTAATTCTGCTGTGCTTTGATCAACTCATTTGTTTCTTCTTGCTTATAATTCACCAAATTCTGTATATTCTGCCTTAGATGCTGCAGATTTTACTCATGTCAAAAATTGGTTAACAGAGTTTAAAGAATGAGAAATTTTGTAGACTTTTTTAAAGGTAATTAATTACATTGTGTGCAAATTAAGTAATGAGAAGTCAGCCATGATCATCATCATCAGTGCAGAATAAATTCTCACTACAGAGACAGTCTTGGATAGGGCTGTTCAACAAATAATTAACCAAGTGGAATAGTTTAAATAGAAGTTTAAATAGAAAACAATGTATGTTACATTAACATTAAACCTTAGTAATACATTCATAATCTGTATACTGTACATACATTGCAGCTATTGGACCTGGGGAATAGTTATTCTATAAAACAGTCATAACTTAATATTTTTCAAATTAAAGTTATTGGGCTCTATTTTAACAATCTAGGCGCAAAGACTAAAGCACATGGCGCAAAAGCATTAAGGGAGGATCCAAATTCACTTTTGCTATTTTAAGGACGGAAAAATTTGCTTTACACCCTGGTGCATGGTCTAACAGGGTTGTGCTTATTTTCATAGTGAGTTATGGGTAGGTTTTGAGCATAACCTGCATTTAACCAATCAGAGCCTTGTCTCTCATTCCCATTTGCTATTTACATGGCAGATTTTGTAAGTGGAAAAACTGAAAGCTTCACTAGCGAGAAAACAGTTAAACAGACCATCTGCAGTGCAAGGATAAAGAATGAGCCTCCTCCATTTGGCCTCTTTACTTTCTCTCTCTACTTTTACTTTTTACTTCACTCCTTTAGTTTTGGAGTAAGGAAACAGTGGAAACTCACTCCACTGAAGACATCCGTTAGCCTACATATTTAATTTAGTTTAAGCGCAAAGATTCGTTTTAAAACTATTTCTAAATTCAGTTCTAATTTCCAGCAAACAAATAAATGAACAATAATAGTGAAGTGTGGTAAAAAAACTGATTTGTATCCAAACACACGTCCTGTTCTTATGCCCCATATGGTGATGCATATGTTTCAAAAACCCGACAGGTGAACAAATTTAAACTTGTTTTTATTAAAACAAATATAAATTTGCATATAATAATAATAACATTATACCAAAGCAAATTGTCATGAATACCTGAAAAAAGCCCCTAGAGGTGAAGAAGGCATGGAGGCAGTGGTCTTTATTTTAAGTAGAAAAAATAATTTTGTAAGATTTTCCTTTTAATCCTTTAATTTTTTTCATATGTAAAGATATTTGTGTATTGCTTTACATCTTGTGTGTCTTAAGCAATGTGTAAGTTTGGACCTGCATATAGGCGCATGACTAACTTGATCTGCGCTGGACTTTAGACCAGGTTTTAGTCGGTCAATGGCGCAGTCTATTTCAGTTCTATAAAATAGCAACACACCCACACTGTGCCTTAACACACCTCTTTTTTAGACCAGCACACCCAATAATAAAGTGGTGCAAATGGATTTGCTATTTAAATAACATGGAGCAAAACATGAAAATTAGGGTCGCACTGGTGTGAAAATAGCAACAAATCATGGCAAACATGTCTTGCGCCGTATTGCGCTGGGTGTAAGATAGGGCCTTTTTTTATCTGATCAACACCTCAACTTATCATTAGGGATAAAAATGACTTTCATCACTCACTCATCCTAGATTGTTCAAAACCAGTTGAAGTTTTTTGTTCTGTTGCACAAAATAAGAAATGTTGAAGAATGTTGGAATCCTGTAACCATTGACAGTCATAGAAGGAAAAACAAATAATAAGGAAGTCAGTTTTGATAGGATTCCAACATTTTTGAAAATATCTTTACATTTAAACAACAACAAAAACAACAAATATAAGTACTAGTTTGACATTTGAGTAAATGATGGCTAAATTTTATATATTCATTCATTCATTCATTCATTTTCCTTCGACTTAGTCTCTATTTTAGAGGTCGCCACAGCGGAATGAACTGCTAACTATATCTAGCATATGTTTTACGCAGCGGATGCCCTTCCAGCCGCAACCCTGCACTGGGAAACACCCATACACACTCATTCACTCACACACACACTACGGACAAGGCTTTGGACTGTGGAGAAAACCGGAGTACCAGGAGGAAGCTCACACGAACATGGGGAGAACATGCAAACTCCACACAGAAATGCCAACTGACCCAGCTGGGACTCGAACCAGTGACCTTCTAGCTGTGAGTGGACAGTGCTAACCACTGAGCCACCGTGTCACCTTAATAAATATATATTTGAACATTTTCAATTAAATACCTTCTTTATTTAATTAACATGGTCTTTGAAAGTTAAAAATGCAATGCAGACAGCTTATTAAATTATGTTAGATGTAAAAAATTGATGATACAAAGTTCTATTGGTTTTCACATGTTTACAAAGAAATGCTGCCTATGCTGTTACTAACTAAAGAGGACAGCAATTCATTATTTCTGGCACATCATAATCAATTTAATTTGGGGGCATTATTAAGACAGCTGTATGAATGTGACTCCGTATGATAAGCCCATATGCATGTTTTTTTTTTCACACTGAATGATTCTGTCATTACGGTCTTTGTTGGGTTGTATAAATTATTTCCAGTGGTCCTTTTTTCAGCTCTGTGGTGGTCCATTGTTCAGCTCAGGCTGGGTTTTAAGCAAGAGGGAGATACTCATACATTTTGCATGCTAAGAGACTTGATAGCTGATATATTCTTTGTCTCTCTCTTTCTGTTTTCCCTCATTCTCAGTTTTTATTATCCAGAGCCATTTCATTGTTTAAAAGAATCCTCATTAATATCTCTATTATTCTATTCTTCAGGGACGCTGTGCTTTGTTGATTGCAGACCCTACATAACATTCATGTAGTCAGAGAGTAAGAAACGATTGCTTTTAGACAAGAAATTTTCAGCAAAGTTGAAATTGTCTATGAATAATTTGAATAATGCAGTCTATGTGTCTATATGATATATATTTAATGTTATCACTCTGCTCCTGGCATTTATAGGCATTTGTGTAAACTGTGTGTTTTTGCTTTGCTTTTGCTTTTCAGTAGCATATTTCATTTTCAGTTGGCATTTCTGTGTGGAGTTTGCATGTTCTCCCCGTTTTCACTTGGGTTTCCTCCAGGTGCTCTGGTTTCCACCACAAGTCCAAAGACATAGGCTATAGGTGAATTTGGTAAGCTAAATTGTCCGTAGTGTATGTGTGTGAATGAGAGTGCATGGGTGTTTGCTAGTGATAAGTTGCAGCTGGAAGGGCATCCGCTGTGTAAAACATATGCTAGATAAGTTGGCGGTTCATTCCGCTGTGGTAACCCCAGATTAATAAAGGGACTGAAAAGTAAATGAAGGAATGAATGAAATTCATAACACATTGTTGTAAGATTTGATAGGGTTGGAAATATATATTCCTTTTTTACCAGAAGGAGCCATTTTTACATGCTAAATGCTGATTTAACTGATTATTTTATTACATAATTTCCCCTTAAGATTAACATACAATGTAAAGTTTGAGGCTTAGTAGTTTTTAGCATATTTTAACAACCAGAGTAATTTGATTCAGATTAGTTATTTTTTCAATTATAAATTCGTAGTAAACTTATTGTAAGAAAAGCTACTCTGTCCTTGATGTTGGTCATATTTAAAACCAGCAGGTTTTATGGATTTACAAGGAGATGTTTTATATGCAAACATGCAGAATGGTTTAGGATTGAGGACTGGCTCTGGCATCAATAAATATAATATTTAGTATCAGTAAAAGAATTGCTCCTCATTAGGTGATTTAAAGGGTGAATTTATGGCTTACAAGAAAGGCTATTAATACATTATCTCCCTATGGAATAAAAGTGTGAACATTTAATTTTTTTTAATTGATACCACATGACAAGGGAAACACTCAAGTCTGGCATTATTCATATCCTTTGCAAAGTCTGACTTAAAGATACTTTTATTCATCAGCAAAAAAAAAAAAAGTTTGACTGGAAATGACACAGGCTTCTCCCAAAAGATGATATGACGATGTACAAGAGGCATTATTGTGGGAAAAAAAATATTCCTATATGTAACTTTTAGTCAGAATTTGCCAGGGGTATGAATAATATCGGGCTTGACATGACAAAAACTGATGTGATTTGCTTTGTGTGATGCTGTGCAGGTAATGTGGAGGATGAGTATACTGTCATTTACACTACCGAGAGACTAACAATACAATACTAACTGAAAATCAGGAAACTTTTCCTTTTAATTTCATTCATGTTTGGTCAAAAGAGGCAATTTATACAAATATTTAGTTTACCACAATGTTTATATTAATATTTCCTAATGGTCAGGCCATCCAAAATGTACAAAACAATAGGTGGCTTTTTGCACTTTATTAGGAGGTTAAATTGGCATTTTTTTACCCACTAAGTAGCCATTTATTTAAAAATGTATTTATATTTTAAGAGTCTTCAAGCAACACAAGTTTAAAATTTGGCAACGTTTTTACCGAAGATAAAATGTTTTGGATGGACTTTGCGGTGTAATGATAGAGTGGATTTTCTGATGGATGTCCACTGCAGGATGGAGTAAGTGTTTATGATTATTAATAAGTTAAGTGTTTAAGGCTAGGCCTAGATTGTACGATGACCTTAGTGTCATCCCACTTCAGAATAAAACTGGAATAATATGTGTGTCAATGATTTTTCTGTATGCCAAATTATTTGTTTTCTCAAATCATCTACCAAGCCAGGTCAGAGGTCATGGAGACCTCTTGAGTGGATGTGGACTCTTGAAGAATTGGAAACAACTGTTTCCTGAGTTATTTGCCATTTTATGTGTTACTTTTTTTTAAGTAAATTCCCTTGTATGTAAGTTGCCAGTTTGGATGTTAGTTGTACCAGTTTTTAACCAGTTTGAACCAGTTTGATTGTTGAAGATTGCTGAGAGAACACGACACAGCCTTGAGTAAGAAACAGATTGTATTTTGTTTGTGTGTGTGTGTGCTCTATTCGTTTGTAGATCAGTATTACAGATCTAGAGTCAGCTCTAAATACCCTAGTGGCTGTCTGACTTGTTATTTTTGGGTTAAAACTGTTGGTTCTGATTTAAATTAACAGCAAATGAACATTGATTTAGTGGCTAATTCGTATTCATTTTTTACAAGCTCATCCATGCATTGTAGTATGATTTGCTCATCCCCCAATGAGGGGTAGGGTTATGGGTGGGATTTGGGGACACTCCTCCTTTTGGTATGTTTCCATATAAAATTGTATGACTTCATATGAATTATTAAGTATTCTGACTATTCATTAAATAGTTACGTTTCTTTGTGAGATCAGGCTGGTACCTTGTAAACACTGCAAAATAATAACACTCAGAAATTAGGTAGATGCTAGTTAATAAGTTTGAAGCATGTAGTTTTAGTCTGATATGACAGTTTTTGCATGCATCAGACTGTCAGGGAATGCTCTGTACTGTATGCCATCTACTGTGGGATCCCAATAGGACTAGAGTAACTGCTGATCTTTGAGGCCCGTTGAAACAATAAACACAGTTTCTGTGTAATCTGGCCACTTGAAGGCAGATGATTTGTTAATCTTTCAAGCCGCTCAGAGACACCGTAGCCCTCCGCTCATTCTGTGGCTTCAGCGGTCCGAGGATTAAATCCAACAGCAGCCCGTCACGTATTTGTTTATACACTTTGGATGGAGCAAGTTGTTTCAGATTTGCTAAAGTTTGGAATTCTTGTCAAGCGCTGAGCCAGTGTCAGCTAAAATTAAACTTCTTTGCAGATCAAAGTTAGCATTTTTCAGTTGTTGATGTGAAGGTCTGAATACAGATAAGAGAGTGATCCGTTTTTATTCTTCTTGGGATCAAATAGGTCAGACTGCGTTTGTTTGTGTGCTGCAGGTCCGGGGCAGTATGAACCTGTTTGATGTCCTGTCTCCATGTCAGCACAAGTTTCAGGTCGAGGATCGTCTAAACCCTCCTGTCAGAAGGTGACCAGTCTGACCCAATCCAAACCCTACAGGGTGAGTGAGCAGAATTAATGTCCTTCCATAGTGCTGTTCAAAAACAGTTTTAATGGCAGCATATTTTATTCCCTTCAAATGCTGGTGGAGGGATTTTTTTTATATTTAATATGGGATACTTTTTCTTTTCTTTTTTTGGGAGGGGTGGAGGGTTGAGGGGGCTAGATTTTTTTTATCGATTTTACACATGAGAGGCCATACAAAATCATCCAGATGTTATTTACAATAGAACAAAAAGTACATTCACTTTCTGACCTCATACATCACCACCCCCCCTGACCCCCAGTGGTGCCAAGAGTCCATGCCATCTTACAAATTACAGTGCAATCAGAACCTAAGAACTAACAGAAATGGTGTAGAATTAAACAAATGAAATGCAATAAAAAAGGAAGAGGTACAGTCTGCAATGCAGGTCACCAGAGAATAGAAGATTCAGGTTGTACATTGGAAAAAAAAAAGCTTTCATTCATCCAATTAAAAAAAATAGGATAATAGTTCACATCTAAATTTTATCACTTAACCCAATGAAAAATGAATAATTTGTCTTAAACAATATTTTCTATCTCCATGAGAACAATTTTATATAACCTGGTGGCTGGTACAAAACATATTTGTCTTGTTAAAGACAGTCAGATAATTTAAATTCTCTTTTTGTTCTAAACAAGAAGATATAGTTCAAGTCAAAACAACAATTCCCATAAAATGTTCATTCATCTAATTTAAAAAAGGTAGGATAATGGTTTTTCACAGCCAAGAAAAAACTAATTCATTTGAGCATCTCTGTTATCAGCAATCTGGCAGAATAAGCAGGTGGAAGGCAGCACTGTCAGTTAACCTTTTTATTCTGAGCTCAGAACATGAACAGCCCTTAACAGGACCATACCACCGAGGAGCTTCCTTTACACACTACCCTCGTTGATGGTGATGGCCAATATTTTATAAATAAATTAATTATTGGGCTTAAATGGCATGCCATCTCAAACATAAATAACACACATAACTATGTTTTGAACCTAAAATATATTACTTGAAAAATAAAACAAACAATATTAAACTGAAATGAAAGATTAAGTTTTAATTGGATGAAGCACTGCTTCATTTATTTATTTATTTTCAGTGTAGCACATTATTTTCTGCCATCTATAAGCCTTTCTGTCAATTTGTCTGGTGGAATGATATGATGGGAAAGGATGATAATGAACATAAACTGTTTTCATTCACTTTGTGCTGATTATTATCAGGACGCCATTAAAGGTCATACATGTTTGATTGAAGGAAATGTCATTGAGAGAGACTTTTTATAATTCAATCTTCATGTTATTTAAATATTGCTTTGATTTACCCAGTGTGCATTTGTGTTATGTGAAGAAAGGCATATTTTCGTGCACTTGTATATTTGTATGATAGGTGTTCTCATAAAGTGAACAAAAAGTATTTGGCCATGAAAAATGTGCTACAAATCTGATAATAAGAATTTTGAGAATTTCACTCTGATATTTTGTTACTTAATGCATATGTTACATTTATCATGAAGAAAGCACAGTAAACACATTTTCGTGAAAATGTCATTCACTTTTACACTTTGCACTAGTGTTTTATTATTTCATATTTTTTTATTATTTAATTTGATTTCAAGTTGAGTTTTCAGAATCATTATTTCAGTCTTGAGTCACATGATTCTAGAAAAATTTATATGCTGATTTACTGCTCAGAAATATTGTATCATTCATCTTATTTTTTCTTATGAATACTGGTAAATAATAGCATTTAAATATAGTTATTTAATAGCATTTATTTGAATAATATCAGGAACAGATCTACCAAAATTATAAACTTATTTATTATTACATGCATTTTAATCAATTTAGTACAACTTTGCTAAATAGAATGGCATCAAAAACAAATCAGAAATTATTCATTCATTCATTCAATTATTTTCTTTCGGCTTAGTCCCTTTATTCATCAGCGATTACAACACCGGAATGAATCACCAACTTACCCAGCATATGCTTTACACAGCAGATGCTCTTCCAGCCAACCAAGTACTGGGTAACACCCATAAACATCACATTCGCACACATACACTACGTTCAATTTAGTTTATTCAATTCACCTGTATCACATGTCTTTAGGCTGTGGGGGAAACCGGAGCACCCAGAGGAAACCCACGCGAAGATGGGGAGAACATGTAAACACAGAAATGCCAATTGACCCAGCTGGGACTCGAACCAGCAACTTTCTTGCTATGAGGCGATAGTGCTAACTACTGAGCCACTCAGCCGCCTGAATCAGAATTTAGTTTTGAGGAAAGTTTTAGCTTAAATAGTTTAAAGTTTTGCTTAGTTTGATGTTTAGTAAGAAAATGCAATGATTTTTATGCATTTGTAGGAATAAATACAAGTGTCCAAATACATTTTGGGGCCGTTGCACACACTATTTTTGTGTTTGTGCCTGACTGATGAAAAGTATGCAGTAACATTAATATGCAATTGTGTTTAGATCCACAGCAGCAGTTGGTCTCGCTGTCAGGAAGGTCTCTCTGTCTCTCTCTGCGTGGGTTTGCTGGTTAGCAGTGTGACACTGAAGTCTTTAGAGCTTAATTATGGTCCTGTCACATCGGCAGAATGAAACGATTCGATCTCACGTTGTAGTCATGGAACGGGAACATCAAAATCGACCCATCATTAATATACCATATGAGGTGCATGACTTTACATTGAGCGACATACTGTATGTGTGGCGGATGACAGGAGGTGATGAGATTTATGACTCTCTAGATGGATATGGATTGCACATAATCAGAAATATAGCCTTTTGCTAGTATAGTACAGTAATCATAATACAGTGTCGGCATGGGACTTTGATAATATCATGACATTAAAATATTTACATTTTAATTTGATGTGGTATTTAAATGCTATTTCAAGGTGCTTAAAGGGGTAGTTCAACCCAAAACTATTCAAACTAAACCTCAAATGGTTCCAAACCTTTACGAGTTCCTTTTTTTCTGAATATACTTTGAAGAATGTTGCACATTTCCTAATTAAAAAAGTACCATGGTAGTCAATGGTTACCAGTTTTCAACATTTTTCTGTGTTCAACAAATAAACTAATGAAATTGCACAGAGTATTGTTTCATGATGGGTTTGTCTGTCCTTTGTTTTTCTGTCTGCAAAAATTATAATAAAAAATATTTAAAAAAAAATAAACTAATGAAAGTTTGGAACAAGTGGTTGATGTGTAAATAAGGGCAGAGTTTACATTTTGGGTGAGCTGTCCCTTAAAATTCATTCATTCATTTTCTTCTTGCTTAGTTCTTTTATTCATCACGGGTCGCCACAGTGGAATGAACCGCCAACTTATACAGCATATGTTTTACACAGCAGATGCCCTTCCAGCTTCAACCCAATACTGGGAAACACCCACACACGCTCACATTCACACACATACAGTACGGCCAATTTAGTTTATTTAATTCACTTTTAGCACATGCTTTTGGACTGTGGGAGGGAAACCGGAGCAGCCAGAGGAAACCTACGCCAACACGGGAAGAACATGCAAACTCCACACAGAAATACCAACTGACCCAACTGTGACTCAAATCAGCAACCTTCTTGCTGTGAGGTGACAGTGCTAACCACTGAGCCACTGTGCCACCATCCCTTAAAATATCACAGCATTTCATGTTCAAAATGTCATTTTTTAAATTTATTTATGCTGGTAGTAAATCAGTTTGTGTAGTGTTTTATTATTCTAGTCTGAGATTTAATGGGAACATAAACTTCCTTTTTGGTTTACTTTGGACTGTTCTCTGATGTTTGCATATAATGTTACCAGGGCTTGACATTACCTTTTTTGATCACCAGCCACAGTGGCTAGTAGTTTTCCAACATTACTAACCACGCTGCATTTTCACTAGCCACAATTTTGTTGTTGGTAAAATATTTTTATATGCATAATTTCACTGATATGCTAAAATTACTTGAATTAGATTTTTTTTGTTTAGTCCACATGCCTTCTCATTCATTTCACATTTGTGTGTTGTGTATGAGCAAATGGGTCATGGTTTCATAGTGTTATACTGCAAGGTTTTTATTTTACATGACTTTTCAGAATTAAAAATTAAGGATTTACCAAATTTATCTCTGACCACACCAAACAATAATTATTTTTAGCCACAAATTTTAAATGTCGAAACAAGCTGAATACCTGTATACTTTACTTTTTTTTACAAAACATTTCTTAAAAAAAAAAAAAAAACTAAGAAAAACAATTGACTTTTAAAAATAATTATTGTCATGTATCAAACATAGGCACAGTAATCTGTCCTCGCTAAAGGTCTCTCGGATCACCAGTTAGCTACACATACATAGAAGGTTAATCTCATATTAAAGCAATGTTTTTGTAAAACAGTGAAATTAAACCTTTTTAACAAAAATAACCGTAGGCAAAAGAAAGCAGGTGAAAAACATACTGTGTGTGATAATCAAAGGATGATCACATGGTTAAGGCCAATTAATAATCTGTTTAAAGCGAAAGCAACCGGTGCTGCTTACAAAAAGACATATTTGGAGCTCTTGAAAGCAGCAAGAATATGGGTGCATTAGCATAACTTTTTGCCTGGTCTATATGAAAGACAACCGATCACAGTTGCGTTTCAGGCACGGTTGCTTCAAGCAAGAAAACAGGAGTGTGCACGCATTTTAGTCACGCCCATCACATCAGCTGTTAGCGCGACTCATCATCCTCTTATTCGTTATTCACCTGCTTTCTGCTCCCGCGAATGCAATTATTTTTGTAAGTCGTGCTGCTTTTCATTTATCAAGATCACATTTACATGCATATTGTGTCATCCTCATAGTTGAACCCTGCTTTTAAGAAAACCACAATTTAAAATTATTTTCAACCAGCTAAAGTGGCTAGTGGGAGTGTCTGTCTTACCCACCAAAGCTGAAATCTACCCACATTTGGCGGGTTGGCGGGTGTTAATGTTAAGCTCTGAATGTTACCATTATTGATACACCAGAAAACATCATACAGTAAATTAGAAGTAACCGCTACTTTCTGGCCTGTTTTGACCCCCCTCATCAGAACACACTATTTTTTATAACCTTTATTTAACCAGAAAAAGACTCTCTGAGATTAATAACCACTTTCGCAGGACTGTTCTAGCAAAAACTGAGCAGCAAGACAGACTTTACAGGAAAAAGAACACTTAAAACAATTTCATCTTTCATTTTCTGAGTGATTGACTTAAAATGATCCAAAAATGACTTCATTTTTTGTAATTTCTAGTTGGAGCTACATATATAAATTCTTTCTAACCCAATTCAGCATTAACAAAAGGAACAGAAAGAGTATACAAATTCTGAGAACAGATGGAATATTTCTCCAAAGTTTTTTTTTTTTTTGTAAAAGACGGCAGAGGTATGAAGGCAACATCCCCAATATGGCCTTGTAAACAATCAAATACCAATGCATTTCTCTTCTATTCGACAGAAAAGGTCAAGCTACTCTGTTATACAATGTACAATGATGAGTTGAAGGTTTACAGTCTGTTATAAATCTTGAAAAACTATTTTGCATATTGTGCATATACGTTTGAAAGGACAGTTGTTGCTATCCTTTAGATGGACAACAATTTCTTAAGAATCCAGTCTGAAACTTCATTCATTCCTTTTCTTTTTCGGCTTAGTCCCTTTATTATTCTGGGGTTGCCACAGCGGAATGAACCGCCAACTTATCCAGCATATGTTTTACGTAGCAGATACTCTTCCAGCTGCAACCCATCATTGGGAAACACCCATACACTCTCATTCGCACACATACACTAAGGACAAATTGTTACCCAATTTACCTATAGCACATGTATTTGGATTTGTGAGGGAAACCGGAGCACCCAGAGGAAACCGACGCAAACACTGGGAGAACATGCAAACTCCACACAGATACTTGCTCTGCATAGCATCTTGTTGTCTGCAGAGCATCTTTATTTTTGGATTTCTCCGTAGACTTGTGTTTGCCGCATTTGTTTTTACTGCTACAGCACAATTCAGGGGCGGAGCTAAACAGGCCGTGATGTAGAAGAAGGTTGTTGATATTCTGTAGAGGCGGAGTTTAGCCACATTATTACATAATATAGGGAGTCATTCCACAACCTATCAGTTTGGCAGATTGGCTTCAGCATAAGCTGTTTTTTAAGGACTCATGAGAAAGTTTAGATTTCTGAAACCTACAGTAAAGGATGTTTTTATATTATATGAATTCTTATGTCAAAACATCAAGGAAATTTAGATTTTTAAGTTGATGACCCCTTTAAAGTGTGATCTGTGTTGACGTGTGATTCTCTCAAACAATAAATGAAGGCTTTTATGAAGTCACTGAGGTGCCAAATTAGTGCCACATTCAGTCATATTATGAGCTTTGTTTAGTCGAGAATTAGAGAGTATTAGACAGAAATTGTGTTGATTAAAAGCACACCCATTGACATTGCAGAAAGCTTTCTGTTTTTCAGCTTTTAAATGCGCTTGCAACATGATTAGTGCGTAAAATAACAGGAGGCACTTTCTAAACATGTCTAATCCTCTGCCGCTGACCCTCGGCGAGAATCAAGCAGATTATTTTGCCCATCTTTGTTAGCTCCAAATCAGTTTTTGAGAGGCTGTGTTATGTAAACATTTGATTTGGATGGATTGCTTATTTATGAATTTAAATGACCAGCGTGGTCTGTGTATTCACAGACAAATCAGTGGTCTGTCAAAATGCATTCAGTGTAGTGTCACTCACGCTGACATGACATACAAGTAATGCAAAATATTCTCTATCCAGGCCAATTCTCCAGAAAAGTCAGCCTGTGTTTGTGTTGTCTGTGGTTTTAGCTGCAGAGAGATTCATATATTCAAATATATCATTATCGATACAGGTCATTATTATTTTGTTGTAGATCATTTAAAGTCAGCTAACATGGTGGTTTAAAAATGAACTATTTATATTCAGGTTTTTGGTTTTGTAATGACTTGTGACTGAGTGCATTAAGATACAGTAAATTAATAGTGATTCTTATTTAAATTTCAGGGACAAAAATTGTGTTAGAGCTAGAAAGTTTCATTCAGAATAAAACAGCTCATTCATCTAACTGTTTAACTTCGACTTAGTCTCCTATTCATCGGGGGTCGCCACAGTGAAATAATCCGCCAATTATTCTGGCATATGTTTTATTCAGTGGATACCCTTTTAGCTGCAACCCAGTACTGGGAAACATCCATACACTCTCACATTCCCACACACACTTATACTCTACGGCAATTTAGTTCATCCAATTCACCTATACAGCATGTGTTTGGACTGTGGGGGAAACCTAGAGGAAACCCATGTGAACACGGGGAGAACATGCACACTACACTTAAAATTTCCAACTGGTCCATCCAGGACTCGAACCAGCGACCCAGCAAGCATTTTTTTTTATTTTTTAAAGACCTCTAAACAAAGACGTCTTGCCTAAAACAAGGCTAAATTTGGGCTGTCAGTGAAAATCTAATAGACATCTAAGAATTGGCCAAAACTAGACTAGTCATCAAATAATCAGAAATGAATGACTACACATATAAAGTCTGTCTAATCTGTCTATTTGACGACTAGTCTAGTTTTGGGCTATTCTTAGATTTTCACTGACAGCCCAAGTTTAGCCTTGTTTTAGCCAAGCTGTCTATGTTTAGATGTCTATTAGATGTCTAATAAACACAAAATGTTTGCTGAGGACTTTCCTACTGTGAGGCGACAGTGCTAACCACTGAACCATCGTGCCAAACAGCTCTACTTGTTAAATTATTGCTAAATTATGCATAACAGTGTTATGAAATAATATTGAAAATATTGCAATTTTGCCATCAAAGGCGTAGTTCAACCAAAAATTTTTATCTACCCACTACTAACTCACTCTCAAGTGGTTCCAAACTCTAAAGACGAAATTTAAAAGAAAGCTGAAAACTAATAACCACTGTCATCCATAGAAGGAAAACAAATATTATGGAAATCAAAGATTACAGGTTTTCAACTTTCTTCAAAATATATTCTTTCGACAGAAGCACTCTAGTTTTTGTTGTGCATTGTGCAATTATACTGTATGTTTCCATCATGGTTTATATGCGTATTAGAAATGCATCTGACTTAGTTGAATGCATACATTTTTATGCATATTTTTAGAAATGGCATCTTGATTAATTTATTCATGGAACCACCAACTTATCCAGCATATGCTTTACGCAGTGGATGCCCTTCCAGCTGCAACCTATCACTGGGAAACACCCATACACTCTCATTCACACACATACACCATGGACAATTTAGCTTACTTAATTCACCTATATCTTGTATTTGGACTTGTGGGGGGAACCAGAGTACCCGGAGGAAACCCACGCGAACACGGGGAGAACATGCAAACTCCACACAGAAATGCCAACTGACCCAGCCTAGGCTCAAATCAGCAACCTTGTTGCTGTGAAGCAATTGTGCCACCATGAAACCATGGCATCTTGATATTTCAGCATTTTTATTTGAATATCCTGAAAGAAGATACAAGTATAGCTACTATAATTCTAAAATAACACTGGTATCGTTCTTCCAAAAACATTACAACCCTCCAGACAACAGACTCCCGACCCAGTAAAGTTTGATGTATTCTTTGCGCTACGTGTTTGTTTGTTTAGTTTTGTTTTTGTTTTGGTTGCTGTATCATCCAGCGCTGGTTGTAAGCCCATCTGTCCTGACCACCTGGTCCTGCCTGCTCTCTTCTATTCATCAACAGCATTGATTTGCTTTTGGTGGAGTTCTGTTTGTTGCTTCTTTGAGTGTTTCTCTTCATCTGCGTCTTATCTTCCACATTGTCCATGTTTGTAAGATACGGCCTGAACTTTCCGCAGAAGTTGCCTGGTGCTTCAAAAAGATAAGACTGACATGTATCAGCTTTTTTTCTGCAGGATTAAGGCTTTGGCACAGAGCGATGTAAGCTTGCTCTCTTTCGCCTCCAGTTACTGACAGCATGAAGACCAAAACCCCCCCAGCATTACTCCTCAAATCTGAAATGAAGCTCTGCCATCTGACCACGTTCTCATTTGATATACACAGACCTCCCTCGCACCTGTCTGGCTTTTTCAGGTGTGTGCGTGTGCATGTGTGTGAGGGTGAACGTGTGTGTCTGCGTGTGTGTGTGTCTGTTTGTGTGTTCGTCTTCTATCAGGGATTAATTAAAGCTCTGAAAGGGGAAAGACTGGAGGGAGGTGGAGATTGTCCAGTGTAAAAAGGGAAAGATGGATTGCGATGAGTGGAAATGTGCAATAGAGCAGGAAAGAAAGAGGGCATTGAGGCGTTGAATCTCCGCTGGATTTAATTGGCTGCTTTTACAGACTGGAGGCTGTTGGTGTTGTACCTGCCTGTCACCCTACACACTCAGGAGAGAGTAAGGTTTAAGTGTGCGAAGGCGGCATGTGTGTGTTTGTGTGTTACTGTTTACAAGCGTAATGCATGGAAGTTAACTGAGAATGACAATGTATCCAAGAATGTGAATTCATCAACATAGACTCATTCTAAAAATTTACCCCTAAATACTGTATTTTTACCCTTACCAGCTGACTGCTTACCTCCGTATGGACGGCTTTCCCGCTGTTACCAGTTTGTTCAGTTAGTTCGCCATGTACGTTGGTGGAGACGCAAAGAGGAGTTGACCATGACGACTGTGTTCAAGTCCGGTTAAGAACGGTTCCAGAAAGCAGCCTAGACACAAACAGAAGCCAAAAAATAAAATAAACAAGTAAATAACTGGGTAAGAATGTGGTCAAACCTGAAAACGTGGTAAAAATCAGGCGAGGGCTTTTCTTTTTCTGTTTTTTTTTTCTTTTTTTAACTGTCGGTTGGGTTTAGGGAAGTGGGTGGACGGTCAATCTGTATTTTTAAAAATACTATTGGTTGGGTTTAGGGAAGGAGGAAGGTGGGTCAGTCGATTAGTCAGTCATTCAGTCAGTCAAACAGTCAGTCGAGAGCAGCCTCTGGTTGATTTACTCTAGAACAGCAGGCACAGCAGTGGATTCGCAAAAACAAAAACTAAATACTACTAAAAAATTTTTGCTCCTGGGACGTATTTGGCAGTCTCCAGAAAGGTATATAGAGGTACGTTTTCAGAATGAGCCTTGGTTGCAATTCATGTTCTCACCATATTCTTTTTGTCAGTTGTTTTGCTTCAGTATATTAAAATCTTATAGTGTTTATATTATACTCTTGATTAATATTTTGATTAATATTTTGAATTTAATGAATTTAATTTTAATTTATCTTTTGTAATTTATTATGATAATGGTGAAGATGATGCTGCTGATTATGATAATGATTATTATTATTATTATTTAACAAATTTTTGTTGTAGAGTAAGTGTTAGTAATTTTAATTTCATTCATTTAATTTTCCTTCAGCTTAGTCCCTTTATTTATCATGGGTCGCCACAGCGGAATGAACCGCCAATTTATTCAGTTTTACACAGCGGATACTCTTCCAGCTGCAACCCAGAACTGTGAAACACTTATACACTCTCACCTTCACACACATACTCTATGGCCAATTTAGTTTATTCAATTTACCTATAGCGCATGTCTTTGAGCTATGGGGAAACCGGAGCACCCGGAGGAAACCCACATAAACATTGGGAAAAATATGCTAACTCCACAAAGAAATGCCAACTGACCCAGTCGGGGATGGAACCAGCGACCTTGTTGCTGTGAGGCGACAGTACTAACCACTAAGCCCCCATGTTGCCTGTTAGTAATTTTATCATTTGTATTATTATTTTAGATATAGCAACATAACCGGCTATATCTAAAACATAAATTGTACAAACATGTACAAATGAGATCATATAGATTAATATGAATTAGCCACTAAATTAAAAAGTTCTGAATTGAGATAGCAATGACATTAGAGCTGCACAATATATTGTTTCAACATCGATATTGCAATGTGCACATTAGCAATAGTCACATTGCAAAGATATATCACCCTGCAGCCCAAAACCGGTTACTCACTGAAGCTAAGCAGGGCTAAGCAAACCTGTGGTCAGTGTGAGTCCTAATGCCTCAGTAAAGTGAAGGGGACACTATACTGTCAGTGAGCACCGTCTTTCGGAAGAGACATTAAACCGAGGTCCTGACTCTCTGAGGTCGATAAAAATCCCATGGCACTTCTAGTAAAGAGTAGGGTGTAACCTCGGTGTCCTGGCCAAATTCCCTCAATCGGTCCTTATCCATCATGGCCTCCCAATCATCCACTCCACTGAATTAGCTCTATTACTCTCTCTCCACTCCACCAATAGCTGGTGTGTGGTGAGCACACTGGCGCCGTTGTCCTGTAGCTGCCGTCGCATCATCCAAGTGGATACTGCAAACTGGTGGTGGTGTGGAGAGAGATCCCCCTCATGATTATGGCGCATTTTGGGTGAATGGCCATACACAATAAATGCGCTATTCAAGTACCCACATTACATTACATTACATATAATGTATGCAATGTCTAGTCTGAATTATAGTTGACCAGGAGCCACAGAATTGTATTTAGTCACTGTATTTATATGGAATTTATATATGACTTTTGCATAAAGAAATTCTTACTTACAATTTTTTTCTTGTTTCTAGTGTAAAAATCTACATTGCAAAGTGAAAACATGATTATTTCACTTCCCCCACTGGCAGATAATTTAATTAAAACAAGCAAAAAAACTCAATTTCTTCTGATAGTGAAAACTAAACAATATTTTTTACATGGTCTAAGAACATTTTGATATTTGTACTGAAACGAGACAAAATAAAGTAAGATAATAATTTTTTTTTTGCATTGAGATTATTAAATTTCTCTATCTGAAAACTGTTAGACTCCCTAGAAAACCATCAAATAGAGCTATTCAAGGTATCTTCTGAAACTGTATTCATATCGAAATATTTATTGCAGAAAAATAAAATATCGCAAAATATGATTTTTTCAAAACCGCGCAGCCCTAGTTGACATAGCACCATAGTAACACAGTGTTTTTCATATTATTTATTCATACAATTTATTTTCACAGGATTGATTCATCTAGAATGAATGCTTTGCACGTAGTTGTCATACTCTATATTGTTTGTAGTTCATTGTGATTCTCCATGTTTCCTCCTCCTTCTGATTGACTAGGGGTAAATTCTTTTTTTCTTTAAGAAGCTCAGAAACTCATTTGACTTTCTCTGGTTGATTGGGTTCAGTCATAAGCAATTGTATCACAGAAACCCATGCATAATACCATACTTTTGCCCCACTGGCCCAAAGCCACATTCACTGTTGAACCTCAGGCTTCTCAGCCAATCACATCACAGCACACACACACACAGACACACACACACACACACACGCTTGCACACAAACACGCACAAACATAAACTCTGTAAAATATTATCACCACCAGTGAAATTGGTAATTATGGAAAGAGGTTAATAATTTTGGTTTATCTATGTCAGTCACGCTCGCTCCGCTCTGTCTTTTGGCTCGGACAGGAGCTGTTGAGCAGAGCATTTGCCAGGAAGGAACGCGTTTCTAACAGAGCGGGAATAATCACATTGAACTGCCGGCCTGCATGAGTAAATAGCATTGAACAGGGTCTGCTGAAAAAAATGTGTTTACTAAATGACTCCAAACGCTTGGATTATCTGAGGGTAATTCTGTCTCTTGCAAAGATCAAGTCCTATTTATCAGAATTAATTGCTGCTCTACTGTATATCATGCTAGACCAGATTTTTACATTTTCGTAAGAAAATAAGTCAGTGGTGCTCAACAACACAGTGCTGTGGTGTTTATTTTTGTCATTGATAAGCAGTGTTGGCTTTAGTTCATGATTGTTTAATGTGTTTGGCTTTAGTTCATGATTGTTTAATGTGTGTTTCTCAGTGATTGTTCTGGTTAACATGGCTCTGTTTAATACCACAAATGTGTTACATTAAGTATGTGTATTATTTTACATTTCTTATTACACTACATCCAGGAGGTTGTTAACAGCAGCCTAACTCAAAGACTGATGGCTGTTGTATAAGACTAAAGGGCTTTATTCTGTAAAAACAACCATTCTGGATGTACTTTATCCTGCTTATTACATGGCTGCTTGCCACAAAACATAAACATTAGATACAAATGTTTTTTCTGAACCATAATATTTTATTAATTCTTTAATTAAACACCAAAATAATAGAAACAAAAACAGCTGTGTTGGATAATACACTAACTAAACCCCATTATTCAGTCACAAGATGGCAAAAAAAGTCAAAAACACAAAGCTGACAGAGACAAAACAGACTGAATAAAGCATAGACTAACCAACATATTATTAATTCACAGTCCATACAGTCAAACGGTCAAAAAACACAGTGCAACAGACAAGATGATGCATATGTGGATGCAAGTATATGGATTTGAACGTATTCACTGATGGTCAAGTTGATTCAAAGTTCTCGGATGAGCCTGTGCTATTTAGCAGTTGTTATCCTAGGATAGCATACCTTGGAATATCACATATCTTGGACTGACCAATCAGAATCAAGTATTCCAGACAGCTATGTAATAATCTGAGATCACAATCGCTGAAACTAATAACACAGGCTTATCCTGGTACTTCGAGTCATGTTCACTCTCAGTGAATGCATTCACGTCTGTATTTATATGCTTGTCTGCCATCTTGTGACTGAAAAATGCTTAGGTTAGTGTTTGCTTTATTCAGCAATTTTTGTTTCTTTCAGCTGTGCATTTAATTAAAAAATTATGAAAAAACGATTAAGACTCAGAACAATGTTTTGTGTCAGATTTATATACAATTTCTTATTACTTGCAATAAATGAGATAAAGTACACCAAAGCAGTTGTTTTTGCAGAATAACGCCCTTTGGTCTTTTAAAACAGCCTTCCGCTTCACATCGGTTTGATGATATTCTGTGATAACAGCTGCTTGGATGTCAATAGACGTTTACTATTTGTCTATATGAAATGCTTATATATGGATTAAGTAAATTAATCCTATTTCAAACCGAATTATTTTTTTTTTTTCACAAAATTATTTTACTTATATACAATTGGGAAAAACACACTTAATTTTGACTTATTTCTAAAAACAAACCACAAACCATTTACTTGTCTGAAGAATTCTTCTTGGTTTTAGAATTGTATATTTGGACTAGAAACCAGACTCTTAAACTCTTAAAATTAAAACAAAAAATCCATTATTTGTAGTGCATGTTTGATATTATTTGTGAAATAGGAATTATTTTTGACAACATTGCCATGAATGCAAAAAAAGAAAAAGAAAGAAAAGTTTTTACTACTTAGTTATACAACAAATATATGCTTAGAACGTCTGTCCATGAAGGTTGCATATGGAATAAGAACATGAACCACATGAAAGAAAGGTCATACCATCAAAGCTGTGCAGCACCAGAGACATGCAGCAGACTCTGAACATCTCATCTGAATATTGTACACATCCGTGGACGTCTCGCAGAACATATGGTGGGAAGCCAAGCTGGATTATTCATTTGAAATGAGAGACGGACGAATAATGGTCTGTGTGTGGTAATTGAAGTTTCTTGAGGCATAGAATGGGATTTGCTCTGAATGAGCTCATGTTTTGCCTCCAGAGGTAAATTCTTCATCTTCACAGGTGCTTTCACCTGCACCTGTTATCTTTTCATCCACTTGGATGGATTTCAATGTGTGTGTATGTGTGTGCGTCTCTCCCTCTTTCTCCTCATATCCTCTTTTCCCTATTCACACTCTGGACACACTTTGACAGGTGCTATAGTGCAGCTGAGACGATTGTGTTTATGTCATAAAATCTTTAACAGAAGGACATTTTTATGATTCGCATTCAATAAATCCCTCTATCAAACCATGTCAGCTCTTGCTCTTTTTCCTGCTCAGTTAAAGTTTAAACCGGTTTATTCTGCCTTTTTATTCTACATCATTCCTACTCCTTCCTCCCTTCTCCAGAGTTTTTATCTTTCTCTGTTTTGTCAAAACAGCTGCAGTATTGTGTAATTAATTTGAAACACTTTGTCAGGTCGCAGAACACAGTTTGACGCAGTGAATCTCCCTCTGGATGCGTCTCCTTTTGATCATCTCACATGTGAGAGAGCAGAATTTCATAAAACAGGGGCAGTTGTGAATTACGTGACTCTGAGGTTTGAGTCGGATCGAAGAGTTTGTCCGGGGTCAGTTGGTTCATTTCATTCTCAGGGTAAATGAACAGGTCACTGGAGCTGATGTTGGATGGTTTTTATCTGCTGCGAAGCGGGTGAATTGACACTCATGGAGCAATGATCTTTAGATACAGTGACTTTTGTAGCTGCATTGTACTTTTTCTCCTGAAAGAAGATGTGCTAGCAGCCTCTGATGTACAGATGAGCCTATATGATGGGATTTCTTAAAGGGTCATAACCCACCACCCCCTCACCCCCTTTTTAAGCTGAAGTGTACATCAGAATAAAAAAAGCAACTTAAATGGGTGTGAAAAGCTGTGAGCAGAACATGAATGTGGCAGCGATTTTTACCAGGATTTACAGAAAACATGCAATAAAATACTATTCTGTGCAACTATTATTTATTGTGAAATATCAAACATGATCAAATTTCATTTACTGTACTGTATGAAGTAAATCTAAAACTTCTGCAGAATTTTCATATGCTTTAGTTCTCAATAACCATTTATTTTTGGTAATATTAATGTTGAAAACATGTTTGCACATTTTTGGGAAACTGTAAAACATTCTGCAACATAGGCTCATTCTGAAAACGTACCCCTACAGTATATACATTTCTGGAGATCATGGATTATGTAGCCAGAACGCTACAAGGCTGTATGATGCCGTTCCTTTTCGCTCTACCAGCTGACCGTTTACCTCCGTATGGACGGCTTTCCTGCTGTTACCAGTTTATTCAGTTACTCACCATGTACGTCGGCAGACTTGAGATGCAGAGAGGAGATGACCATGATGACAGGGTTTGAGTCCAGAGAAGAACGGTTCCAGAAAGCGGGTAAGACAAAAACAGAAACCGAAAAATAAATAAACAAGTAAATAACAGGGTAAGAATGTGGTAAAATCTAAAAAATCAGGCAAGGGCTTTTCTTTTTCTGAATTGCTTTTTAAAACTGTCGGCTTGGTTTAGGGAAATGGCTGGGCGGGTCAATCTGTGCTTTTGAAAACACTATTGGTTGGGTTTAGGGAAGGAGGAGGGTGGGTCAGTCAGTCAGTCGACAGCGGCCTCTGGTGTATTTACGCCAATCAGGCGTGAATGGCACTCGTGAGAGAAATTTGAGATCTTAAAAAGCGTATACGGCGGCCTCTGGTGGATTCACGAAAAGTTCCTGGGACATATTTGGCACTCTCCAGAAATGTATATAGCGGTTACCGAGAAATCCTCTGCATTTCTCTGTAACTTAGATGCATTCAGTAAGTAGCGTCAGAAAGCCGTGTGTGTATAGACTATCCTGTCACAAAATGCAGCGAAAGTTCTACACGACAGTAATAGTTTGATTGTGGTGTTTACATGTTTACATACAGAGAGCAGCATTTACAGCAAATCTTTCAGTCTATAATATTGTACTATAATATTGTAGTGATATTAACATACTGTAAACTTAGTAACTAAATCATTTTGATTATAATATATCTTTGAAAACTGAAAAAACACTGCTGACGATATGAACTAACTTTAGCAATTGAATGAACAAACAAAGGGTACTGATTTTACACACACTTACCAAATCTGTACACACAGGACAATCAACAAACCATGTTTGACCAAGGACACAGTTGGCAAATCCGGTTTTTATCATTTCATTAAAAAATTTTCCTTTCAAACGCATTTCTGTCTCGTCTCGTCGCGTGCACTGTAATCCACATGTGAGTCCAGCTGCGCTCTCATAGCAGAGAAATGAAAACAAAACCTTCATTGCAGCACAATAATAAACGCAGCAGCACAATAATAAATGCAACACTGATGACCCATGTCTCATAATTCTCGTTCTTTCACTGGTTTTGGCAATACAACGTGGCGTCTTTCATCCGTCTGAACACTGTAACAGGTAAAACAGTCTTCAAAGCTATCATGCATATTAATGAAGTTGCACCGCATACACAATAGAGTGCGCTGATTGGTTCAAACCAAGTTTTTCTCATGAATTAATGCTGCACACTCAGAGACGTCACAATGTACTCGCAGGTAGAGACATCCTCTCTCCACGCTGGACTACACGCAAGTACATAATCGCCGTGACACAACTTTAAAAATTAGTTTCAAACCGGAAGAACGAATTTGCTTAAAATAATGCAAAAACAACCAATTTTCACTTTTTTGAGAAATATATGTGTCCTAATAGTGTTTATAGGAGCGTGGGACACATATATGACTGTCAACAGCTCAAAAAATGTGTTTTGGTGTTTCGTGACCCTTTATTGTCTTACTCTTTAATGGACAAATTGAATGTCTCATTGCTCAATCTTAATGCTTTAGCAAACAAAAATATGACCCTAAACCTTTGAATATTAGTATACATTCATAATTATTATTATATGTTAGAGAAATTACCAGTATAAATAAAATAATTGGATTGTTCATTGTTTATTGTGTTTCTGCTCTTCTTAGCAATAGCATTTTTACCCTTATATCATTTTTTATGTGTAACCTAACCGCTTTTGGCTCTCAGCCGCAAGCCCTGTACCAGTGACATCTGACAGACAGAGGATCTCTGTCCTTGTAATATAATATTAATAGCAGAAACCACAGTATTCTTGACAACTCACAGAGTGAATGCTACAGCTGCTGAAAAAGAGCGTTTCAGGTCACTGCTTAAAAATGAAATGCCTGATGACGGCACATAGACAAAATCCAGTGCTTATTTGAAAAACTTTCTTTTCTTTATAAAATAATGCAGTGAGCGGGTAAATCATTGAAGTTATTACAGTACCTTTCAGCACCTGATATTAGATAGCCACTCATTGTATTCTTTATCATGGAGTTGTAATTTGATTTTGGGTTGCAACCGATTTGCCATTTTCCTTAATAATTCTGTGCTGAATGACTCATTTATGTTTCATGTGAAATTATTTCCTAAATGGTTGTTCCACCACAGCCATAAACAGATGCTTCACCCCTGCTGCAGTTCAATTGCATTATATCACACTTTCTTCCTTTTTTTTCAACCTGGCCTTGGCTTAAGTGCAACTCATGGCAGTAATGATCATTTTAAAAACTTCCTCTTACAGTATAATTGATCTGAAATTGATTCATGTTAAGTTATTTTCCAGTGATGTCAGCTGATCCAGACTTTCTGAAAACGCTTCAACAGGGTAATGACTAACAGTTTTATTGTTACATCTGTCATAAAATGGCATAAGAGTCTGTATCGTCTTGTTGTCATGGAGAAACAGTAATTAGCCTAATGACAGAAAGCAAGAGATTGCGGTGGAAGGCAGACAATTACTGCATTATGCTAATGTGAATAAGATTATAATGGCAAATAGCATTGAGTAGAAATATCATTGTTTCCTTCTAAATATCTCTGACCGGCATTAAATGTCTCTCTGCCGTAATGACTGCTCCTTGCTTCATTAAGCCTGACCACAACAACATTAACTTTTGCCTTCTTAATCAGTGCCTTACAAGGTTCAAGTAATCTTGGATACATGGAGTAAAGCAAAAAAAAAAAAAACATACTGAAAGAACATTTCTGAAAGATCATGTAGCTAAAATAATGATGCTATAAATTTAGTTTTGATATCACAGGAATAAATTATTTTAAACTATATATTAAAATAGAAATCAGATATTTTTAACAGTTAAAATATTTAAGAATTGTATTGTTTTTGGATCAAATAAATACAGACTTGGCGAGCAGAAGAAACTTCTTAAAAAATGTAAAAAAAAAACATTTTGCAAGCAAATATAACCTAAATCACAGTACAGTCATTGTCTTTTCACACAAGTCTGTGGGAAAAAAATGCTATGTTTATTTTATTAGCGCATATTGTTGCTCTTTTGGTGAACAATTAATCTGTGCAAGATTATCCACTGAAAAAAAAATGTTTGTTTTGGTATTCTTCAATCAAATCTGACCATCTGCTTTCATATTTGGAATGGTGCTCCTTCTCTGTTGAGGTCAGTTTGATATTCAATATTCTTTACCACACCCCTCTTACCATTTGTTTCCTATTGAATGATGCACAAAAAAAAGTCTCGCCCTCACTCAATATTTCGTTTCAGGGGAAAGTACATCAACATACTAAAACAAAAATCTCATTAACACATGGACTTTAAGATATGGATGATTTTTTAAAGGGTGCTTTCACACTTAGACTTTTGTTTCAGAACCTGGCGCTTCCCCCGTTAGCTCAGTTCTTTGGCATATATGAGTCCAGGTGGAATGAGGTGGTCTCATCTCGGTTGAAGCTAACTCTGGAGCAGATTGATTGTAGTGAGAAAGCAATACAATCCAACAAACTAACGAACCAGGCTATATCACAGCGTATTATGGATATGTAACAGGCATATATGGCTGAATGAGAATTATGAGTTGGGGCGGGATGTCATTGATGTCAAGCATGCTGAACCCCGTTAGAAAAATTGACCCAACTGCAGTCTTGGAGTATAATGCATAATTCCAGCTAACGGCTATGTATGATAAAGTCTTACCTTTATTTATATTTGGTGATGATGTCTGTGTGTGTCACCATTCAAAATTAAAGAGCAGCTTTTTACGTATAATGTATTATCGTCATAAATTAAATAAGGACGCATGACAGCTGTGGAACTCTTACCAATGTGATGAGAGTTTACTCACACGTGACTTGTTTTGGTCCATTTAGAAACTTTGCTGTGTGAAAGCAAACCACACCAAGAGCAAAGTGCAACATTATAATAATTTTAATCCCTGTTTCGGGACAAAACTATCAATCTACAGGTGTGTAAACACCCTAAATGATTTGGTTAAAAATATTTTATGATATATGTTTTACAGATTTCAGGATATTTTAGCAGCCACTTGAAGGAAGTTATTGCTGGTAAACATAAGCAAAGTCTTAAATCGTCATGTTTCAGTTACCATTTTATTTTTGTTCCATTGTCTGAAAGCAGAAAGAGATACATATGCAAATGAGAGCAGCTTTATTGGAAATTTGGCTGGATTACAATACAGTTTGTGAGCACAGAGAGTAAAGAGAAGCAAACGGATGAAAAGGGTTTAGCTCAAATACAGCACAATGTCATGAATATGCTAATTATTTTACTAATAACAAAAATTGTAAGTTCACCTGCCTGAAGACCTACTTCCAGACTGAGAAATGTCATGCTTTTCAGTCGCAAAACTGTTTTATTGATAAAGCTGTGGGTCACCGTGAGCTGATAACATGAGTTTTTGAGTAAGTGACACCATATTTTAAGTTTGTGTGCATTTGTGTGGGAGAGACAGCAGTAGAAATGCAGACTTTCCTAGATAATAAAAGGTCATATGGGAAACTCTTAAAAAGAGTTAGCCTTTTTATCTTATTGTGTAATGTTTTTATTTGCTTTATAAGTGTATTGTTCTTTATGTATTTTGCTGTTGTAGGCAGTACTGTAAGCACTTTTGGAATAACATAAATAATTTGGTGAAGCAGTATTCAACTGTAATGAGACCAACTCCTGCAAAACCCTTAGCTGTTTTATGAAAATAGTTGCCTACTTTAGAAAGGTAATCAACCAGAATCAGAATCGTGCATTCAACAGTGTTGTTGTATAAATACAACAGTGTTGCAATTAACTGAGTGCAATTTACAGGAATGTTTGTGTACATTTTTAATTCATTTATCAAATGTTGAACATTATAATCAGGCATATACTGTATCTAGATGGACATTTCAGATGTTCACCTACATCTATTTGTATTTCTTACAGTTCTTATAAGAATAACATATTGTAGTCTGTTGCATTCTTCTCAACATAACAAATACACACGCACGCACGCGCACACACACACACACACACACACACACACACACACACACACACACACACATACATACATACATTGGGTTTTGCATGTTTTTTTTTAATGAATTGTGTAATAAAACAATGCAATCAGTATGTGCAAATAAACATTAATGATTGTGAAATTTCTCTGTGTTTTTATAGATTTTTATTTGTCCATCAGACAGTTATCCGCTATGAGCTTATCTGTTTATTCAGAGTTATGCATCATTTGAGCAAGCATAAATAATGGATGCAGGAGATGGAGGTTGCATATTGTGAACAGTATAACTCACTGGGAAGATGTTTAGTGTGATGAAAAGGCCCTCTTCAGGGGACCTGTCATTTCACATCCATCTTAGATTTCCAAGAACCCTGTGTGTTTATGTTTATTCTCATGCTGATTTGTTTTGAAGGTGTTAGTTATGACCGTAATCACATGGGCTCTGACTTACAAATGTTTATCATCATAGGTTACTTAGCCATTTGTCTTTGTGAAAGCTGCATGGCTTTGGAAAAAAACAAACAAAAAAAAAACAGTCATTTGAGGAGAATATGTCAATGGTGGCATAGTAATCTGCAAGGATGAATTGTGGATCTCTGCTGTGAGAGATTATTGCACTGTAAGTCATATAATATGAATAACAGCTCTCCAAAGGTGCGTTATGACTCTTCAGCTCAAACATTCCAATTATACGGGATCGTCATAACCCTTCCTCCGCTTTTGTTTTTTGTGCAACTTTGTGATGAAAACTAATGCTTTTTATTTACAGTGCTACCTTTTTGGAGTGAAGCCCTTTAAAATCCTGAAGATCTGAATTGATGATTCTGGCTTTAATTAGTATAGCCTGTTTTAGTGATCACATCAATTCTTTACAGGCTATGCTAATCTATGCCAGAATTAGCAATGCATGTGGGACGGACTTGCTCTTCGATAATGGGCATCGTTTTGCATTAATAAATGGTGGGTCAGTGGAACAAGAACAGGTGTGTGAGATTGGACCGGCTGATTATGACATGATTGACATGACACAATGCTGCTGAAGTTATATTAGGGCATCCTGAGATATACAGTATATATTATTTTATATATAGTTTGTGGGATGCATTGATACTGAAATGTTAATAAAGCTTTTAATATATATTCAAAGGTTTAAGAACAGTTGAAAATAATATTTTAATACATTAATATGAAATTAAACTAAAGGTGTGTGTGGGCTGGGGGTTGGTTGGTGGATGCTGTTCCTTTAAACTTTCAATTGATCAGAATCCCCCCCCCCCCCCCCCCCCAAAAAAATATATATATATATTTTCCGTACCCAACAATATTAAGCATATAATAATGATTTCTTAAGGATCATGTGGCATTGAAACTGGAGAAATGATACTTTTCCCATTACAGTGATACAAAATTACCCAAGCAACTTACAAATCAAAGTGTTCCCATTCCACTTTAATAGTAAACAAAAGAACATCTTGGATTTCTGATAAATCTCTTCTTTTGTGTTCAACAGAAGAGCTCAAATCAGATGGATTTTTATATTTGGGTGCACTTCCCCTTGAAGGATATTTTCTATTTTTGCTCTCTGCACATTTTACACTCTCATATATTAAAAGCTTACATTTACACCTCCCTTAAAGAGCAGCTGTATTTCATACTTACTGTGAGAATCTCATTGGCTGAAAGTATTTGTGTGATTTTTCAACCAAAAGTGTACAGAACCACCAATAAAAGGGACAAACCAAAATACGAAGGCCGTTTCCCTGCTAGATGTCCAATCCAGTCTACTTGTCATCTTATCAGTGGCCCGAGATTAGATAGTTTTGACCACTGACCAGAAACATGACACAAAGAAGACCTCATACAGACAAGAACCGTGTACCATCACTTGTCAGATGGTAATCTCCATGCAGTTCTGCCTCTGTTAAACGCTGGAAAAAAATGAAATTGGCTCAGGCTTCAGCCCTGATCTGAAAGTATTCTTTGTTAACCCACGGGGTCAAAGGTCATCAGCTAGTGAATGACCTTTGGGAAGTAATTTAACACAACATCACACTTTTGGAGAAGTCATTATCAGTTGTTTGAATTATTTCTGTTTACAGGAGGTCGATATTACCATGGCGTCCTCCTCCAAACTAATGTCCTGCTCTGTTGCTCTAAAACTAGATCAAAATTAGAGAACAGTTTATAACCACATCATTCAACATTGGAAGCAGAAAACATAGACAGCAAAATGTGATACATTTTATGCATATTTTGGAAAATTGCCTAAAAGCTGCTTGATGGAAACACCAATGGCCGGTTTCCACTGAGTGGTACTGTACAGTTCTGTATGCTTTAATGGCTGTTTCCACTGTCAAATCCATACCATGCCAATTTTTGGGTAACCTTTCAAAAGGGTATAGCACAATAAACGGCTACCAAGGGGCGGAGCAAGATGCGCAGCTGAACGCTATTGGTTTACAGAGATATGTCACTAGCTCGTGCACAAGCCAGGAGAATGAAAACTAAGGAAGCGCCATTTTAAATACACAGCCGATACATAACATTGTAATAATATATACAATCAAGTCAATTCAATTTATATATATATATATAGAATATATACATACAAAAATGAGGTTGACCGGAGCTTAAACAAATATTGTTGTCGTCTTGATGAACAGCAACAAAGCCAAAAAATGAGCAGAATCTACCCTGTACCCTGTTGTTGTTTACAGTACAAGGCTGCGCATCTATATTTAAAACAGCAAATTTCATGCGCCAATGATCATAATGTGCGTGTGATTATTGAAGTGCTTCTGACATCCAATTCTTGTGTTTGACGTGCTAAGCCCGAAAAAAGGAGCAAATTATTTTTTTTCAGCAAACTTAAACATGAGTAAACTGCCTTGTTTAACTATTATCATCACCTTTTATACTATTATGAACTCGGAATGACGGAATTACTTTCAAACAGAGGTCACATGTGCTAGTAAAGATTAAAGATGCAGATGAGAGGTTACTGTGGGCTATATGTTGTGTGTTGTTTTTGAACCCAAATAAGGACTAAATGTATATACTGTGTGTAGGTTTTCTGTAATTGGTAACATATTGGAGACTGTAAGGGTCTATATGTTCATTTATGTTGTATTTATTTATTTATTTTATATAATTGCAGACGTTACAGTAATATGCACAAAATAATTAAATTATGTTTATAGAAAGGTTAGTAATGGACATTTAAACACAAGTATTTATGTGTATAAAATATGTGAAGGACCCATACAGTTTTCCTTAGACATTTCCTCGAGCAGCAATGACATCGACTGAAACTTTCTGTCATACACCATGCCCACCAATTGGTACCTTATTGGCAGTGGAAACTCAAGCCTGATAAAGGTAACCTGTACTGACCCGTACTGTACCTTACCGCTCAGTGGAAACAGGCCACAAGAGTCGCATGTTTTGAAAATGTGCATAATCAATAAAATGTGCATATACTACAATGCAAACAAATTTACAGAATAATTTCCAGCATCCACATCATTCATGTGATTTTGTTTTAATAGATCATGCTACGGTATAATAAAAATGGGCATGATGGGACGGTATTAATGGTGGCTCCCAAAAAGTTTTCTCGGACCTCCAAAGGCTATCACATGTTTATTGCATTTTTTCTTCATCTTCTGAGGTGTAAGTATTTTATTATATAAGAAACAGACAAGGCCCACATTTGATTTTCCTATATTAGAGCAACTTCCATTTTTCTTTTTGATAATTGGCACCAGTATATCAGTAAGTGACAATTTTGTTTTCTTCGACTCATTGGTTAGAAATGCTGCTTTATTCACAAAATGCTATAATCCAGTTTTGTTTGCATCTTTGGATGGAAATATAAAAAAATGTGTGCTATTAGCTATAAGTATATGTTAAATATTTGTTATATAAAACAAATATAAATTATATAAATATTTCTTACAGCAGTCAGAATTGAATAAAGACCCTTGCTTAGAATGACCTCAGCTCATCTGCATCTATCACTAGTCTTTATGGATCCTCTTTTAGTCAGCCTTTTTTGACATTAACCTTCCTAACGGCACTTGCCTTGAACAAAAATGTCATAGTTCTAATTACTTAGCCACATTTTGTCCTTTTGCGTTATTGACAGTTTTTATCAGAAGACGTTCCCCTGTGTTTCTGAACCTACATCAGCTTTACATTCTCATCACATATAAGATCAATGCAGGACTGCTGATCTTAGATCAGAATAAAATGCCCACCTCTGCCCAGTAACAGATTGGCATTTGAGTGGCAGAGCAAAAGGCCGTGAGTGTCTGTAGGCAGCTGGTACACACCCCTGGCATCCAGGTCCATGAATGTTAATGTGGCGCTGTAAAGCCCACGGGTACCACATCTCTCCACAGTGGGAAAGCCTGAATTTACATATCCCGTCAGTCATAATATTGCCTACTTAAAGAGATAGAAACTTGCTGGCGTGGGCTGTGGAAAAGAAGTATATCTCTTGTTTTTACCTGGAGTTGTTAAAGGGAGTTTAAATTTCACTGCAGGGATTAAGTCTTCAAAGAGGGTACTATCTGATGAAATTGAATTTTCTTGATCTTTTGAGATTAAAGTGATTATTTACTACAAAAACACACTTGCAGAGCCTAAAACGTCTTCCCAAGTCCATGTTTTTTTCCCCATAGAAACCAACAAAAGTATTTACATTAACCTATGGTGTAGGCATCACCAGCCTTTTGATAACAGTAAGATATGGGAATGTTTGTCAAACATTGTGCTGTTTCTTTATATCTATTTAATTAAATGCATGGTTAATGTATCTATAATTGCAAGGGTCAGAAAGGCCTGGAAAGTTTATGAAGTCATTCTGGCACAAAATGACCGTCATCATTTTTATCGACAGTTTTATCACTTGTCCAGCACTTTATGCCTGGCTTTTTAGCTTCAATGAGCCTATCAACATCTTTTCCTTGTGGTTTATACTTCACATAGTGATAAGAACCAGTATCAGTTTTCCTAGTTGGTCATGAGATATATTCCCCAATTTCTTTCCACCAGTCATAAAGTTGTAAGTGTTTGAGTTTCAACATATGGCAGCCCTTATTCTCTCAGCAGCCAGGTCTCTCTGCAGTCCATTTTAACTTGCTGGAACTGTTTATGCATTCAGAACTAATTAAGAGTTTCGTAGAGGGGCCCATTTATTTGCAATATGAATTCATTTATTTTCCTTCTCAATTCAAAATGTGTATATGCAATTTTTTTTATCCCTGGCAGACTGTTGGTGGATGTGCTGGTGTCTTGACTGATAAACTTTTCTTCAAAAGTTGATGAAATATCCTGCTGTGGGAAGTCTGGACGTGTGTTTGGACTGTTATGAGCTGATGAGATTTGAGGTGTTGGAGCAGGTTAGCCTTATGGCTCTCTGTGTGTGCCTGATTAAAATCCAGATAAGCTAGCTGTGTGAAATGTAAAGCACACCCATGGCTGCTGAAATTTGATGAGCATGGCAGAGCAAATAAGCTAGGAAAAAAAGGGTCATTTAACTCACCTTCGTGTCATTTCAAACTTGTACGATTCCTCTGTGAACAATATTGTATTGTAATGTGCATTTTTTTTATAGTTACAATAATATTTCTCAAATATGAGAAAGCCCCAGAAAACTCATGAAGTGGAAACTTGCAGTTGAAGTCAAAATTATTCGCCCTCCTGGTAATTGTTAATTCTTTAAAAATACATATATATATCTCCCATTCGCTGTTTAACAGAGATTGTTTTTCCAACATATTTTTAGTTTTAATAACAAGTTTCTAGTTAACTAATTTAATAGTTTAAGTTAATTAGTACTGTCGTCTTTGCCATGATGCAGGAATAAAATATTTTGCTAGATATTTTGCAAGATAGTATTCAGCTTAAAGTGTATTTTAAAGGCTTAAATAGGTTAATGAGCATAACTAAACATGTTGGGTTAATTAGGCAACTTATTACACAACAGTAGTTTGTTCAGTTGCCCAACAAAAAAAATCTTAGTGGGGGTTTTTAATACTAACAATTATTAATACTGACCTTAAAAATTGTTTTTAAAAACAATGACAAATAACCCTGTTTTTCATTATCGCCAAACGAAAATAAATAAGACTTTCTCCAAAAGAAAAAATATAGAAAATACTGTGAAAATGTCCTTGCTCCATTAAACATAACTTGGAAAACATTCAAATAGAATAAAAATTTGAAAGGAGTGCTAATAATTTTGCCCTCAACTGTACAGGTATGTGCTATATGATGTGCTGTACTGTAAGTATATACTGTAAGTCATTGATATATTTTTCATAATATATTTATATTTGTATGATACCTATTTTGGTCACACTTTATTTTGATGGTCCGTTTGTTGAATTTAAGTTACATTGCATGTACATGCCAACTAATTCTCAATAGATTGACAAGTAGACTGTCAATCTATTGACAATCTATTTGGTTGGGGTTAGGGTTAGTGTAAGTTGACTTGTACAGTTCTTGCAAAGTTTCTTATAGTCAGTTAAATTTCTGGGAAGGAAGGAGCAGCATCAACAGAAATTAAGCAGACAGTCTACTAATACGCAAATGGACTATAAAAATAAAACCTATTTTTTTATGTTGTTATTATTATTTAACAGACTAAAGACTCTTATTGGAGTTGCTAAGACTTTTATTCGAGTATGTTGATGTAATTCCAATTCAAATAGAATATGGAGTAGGGGCAGGGAACGTAGAGGAATTTTTTTTTTGGAATGTTAGTTTTGAAGATATTGTGTGGAAAAAAGCTTAGTTGCTCCTGTTTTGTTTCTGTATAAATAATAAACATTACCAAATACTTCATAACATTTATTTTAGCATTGTTATGTTGTTATATTTATGTTATACATTATCTAAATTTTTGCAAATTGATGAAAATTGTTCATTCTGTTTAGATCATGCAGAGTCTTTGGTGCATCTTTTTTATGATTGTCAACATTAAAAGAAGTTTAGGAATGACTTATCTTTAAATGTCCAAGAAAAATCAGGGTTTAGTTGTAATTTGACCTCCAAAAATGTAATCATTTATTTTGACTCAAACTAATTATCTGTGGAATTTATAAGAAATCTTTTGATTATATTTTATTTTTTTGCTCCTCATTTTTTTCATGGAAAAGGTAAGAGGGGCATGATTAAGAATATTGTGACATCAAACTGACATCAACAGAGAAGGACCGCCCACCACTCCAATCACAGAAGCAAATAGTCAGACTTTGATTAAAGAACAACAGTTTATTTTTTCCCAGTAGATTAATTTGCACAGATTAATTGTTCACTCAAATAATACAAATGTGTGCTTGCAAAATAAGCATTTTGATTTCATACAGATATAAAGTATTTACTTACTGAAAAAAAATTGCTTTTCCATTGAGCTGTTAACTGTAGTGTCTGTACAGCCTGATCTCACGTGGTATTTTACGTTTTGTCAGTTTAGTGGTTAATTCAATTAAATTCGTATGAGTTCAGTATGAAAATGTATGATTTAAAAAGGAGGCGTGGCACCCAACCCCACCCCTAACCCCAACCGTCATTGAGTGATGAGCAAATCGTACTAGTTTGTATGAATTAGATTGTACGAATTCTTACGAATTAGCCCCAAAATCAAAAAGTTACGAATTGCCATGAGATTGCATTTGTCTGTATCATCATGTACAGTAAGTGAATGCTCAACTCATTCATTAAAAAGACATATTGCCAGAAGTTTAACCTCTTTCATGAATTTATATATCTGTTTTTAACATAAAGCTACTTTGGTTCCAGAAATATTTGAATATAGCACATTCTGTAAGTCATGCCTTATATGTCAAATCTTTTATTGTGCTTTTTAGTTGCTAGTCCTCACTTACTTTCATTACTTTAGTATTAAGCTGGATATTCTTATACCTTCAGCTATCATTTTTTACAGAACAGAGCCATGCAGTTTTTAAATTGAGTAAATGGGTGAGTAAATGATGACAGAGCTTTCATTTTTGGGTGAGCTATTGATTTTATAATAACCCTGTCTTGCTTTGTTAACCCTGTCTTGCTTTGTCTTCACAGATAAGCATATCATCTGTCAGGTGTACTCTGAAAAACATTGCAATAAGAGCCTTTGAGAAGAATTTATTGACCTTCTCCTCATGTCATCTCTTTTCTGCGATGACAAATGCTTTTCACTTTGACCTGATTAAAGACTGCCTTGGTGTTTATTGGTATCGTCGGTCTTGGTCAATGGATAAAACTATTTTATTCTATAGCTCTTTGTTCAAAAGTTTCATTTAATTTATTTTCCTCATGAAACCCAGTGCTCTTGACACCGCGTTATAAAACGATTGGCGAGTTTCTCTGCTGAGGTAATGTTATTAATTTTTTCTTCTTTTCACATCTGTGAAACGCTGAGCTGTATTTACTGTATTCTTTCTCACTTCTTGATCCTGTTATAATGAAATGTAAAGCAGAGCCGGCGTTGTAGCTAAAGCTCAGGGCTGAAAACTGAAATGTTTGTGACTTAATAGTTCACCTAAGAAAATTCTGTCATAATATTTATTTAGTCAAGAGCTTGTGAGAAGGACATAAAACTTGGTTCACACAAACTAGATGCTGTATTACAAGACTTCTGCTTTTTTTCTCCTCAAAAACATTGCTCATAATTTGTCTAAAAGCACTCTCAGCACTTATATTTAATCTTAATCTGGATTCCTGTTCAGCTTTGATTGGGAACTTTGCTAACCTGAGCAGTGTCAACAGACTCTAGAGTCGATCAGTAGAGAAGGTGAATGAAAGAAAGAAAGAGTGCTCAAGCTCCCACTGCATCCTTCAGCACTTTGAGGAATGGCTTGTAATTTCCTAAGGGCAGAGTCATTACAGTAGTCCTGGATGTCTGGGGTTTATGGACCCAGCAATAGCCTCCACACACTGGAGGAAGTCTCCTATCAGCAAAAGCTCTGTGCTGTGATAGTCAGCGTTTGTGTGGTCAGATATTCAATGTCTTTTGGAAGTGTGCTTGAGTGTGAGTTTGTGTGAGTGTGTGTGTGTGTGTGTGTGTGTGTGTGTG
>CAIGQZ010034910.1:3494722-3507312 GCA_903798205.1 Danio tinwini
TTGGATGTATTTTGTGAATTGGACGTATTATATATTAGAAAATTAGATGTTGTATTTTACAATGATTTAATGGATTTCTTTGACATATTGTTCAACATTTCTAAACTGCTGCAAAAGGTTCACTCACATAGTTTGACTTCCCTGGCGAAATACTGTACGTCTCAAAATACAATTAATGATGTTGAAATAATAGTTTGAAGCTATTCTCATCAAACTGACTGGAATTTATTTTTAAATTTGATCAAGCAGTGGTGTATATCCTGCAATTGTAATCTTCTATAGCCATGCTATTGAATTTAGACCAAATAGTCTAGATTGCCACATTCTGGTGATTAATCAGCCATTTAGATGGGAAGTAACCACCTTATTTTATTTTAGTTAGTTATCAGTGTGCAGCAGAGAAGGCAAAAGTACACACATCCTTTACTCAAGTAAAAGTACAGATACTCCTGTTTAAAATGACTCTGGTAAAAGTACTGACTACACTTTTGTATTCAAGTAAAGGTAAAGAAGTATGGCCTGAAATATGTACTTAAGTAAAAAGTATTCATTACTATACTTATTTTAGTCTAGGTCCTAGTCTACATTTGGAAAAAATATAATTGAGTCACTCGATACAGAAGTATAAACCAGACTTTAGTTTCTGATTTATCAGAGGTTACCATAGCGGAACGAACCACCAACTAATCCAGCATATGTTTTATGCAGCAGATGCCCTTCCAGCTGCAACCTAGTACTGGGAAACACCCATACACTCACATTCACACATTACGGCCAATTTAGTTTATTCAGTTCACCTATAACGCATGTCTTTGGACTGTGGGGGAAACCGGAGCACCTGGAGAAAACCCACATAAACACAGGGAAAACATGCAAACTCCACACAGAAATACCAACTGGCCCAGCCAGGATTCGATCCAGCAACCTTCTTGCTGTGAGGTGACAGTGCTAACCACTGAGCCACCTTGCCACCCTAATAACCAATATTTAGAGGAATATTTTTCTTGTCGATAACCTGATAATGAGTGCTTTTTCAAATATCTTTCAAAACTTTGAGGCAAGACTTTGTACAATCCTTTTGCAAATCCGTTTCATCCAAAAAACGGTTCTGTACTGTTTGGGGATCTAATTGACCATGCAGCAGTTTCTTTTTCCTACTAACTCAAACTGAGGAGTTCATCATAGAGAATGGTTTTTCTCTCAATTAAGAGCCAAATATGGAGAAGAAAAATACAGCTGGTTAATGTCAGAGAGAGAGAGAGAGAGAGAGAGAGAGAGAGAGAGAGAGAGAGAGAGAGAGAGAGAGAGAGAGAGAGAGAGAGAGAGAGAGCAATCGTCTGTTACAGTGGACCACAGAGATTGTGTGTGTGTGCCAAACTCTTTGGCTTTCCATCATCGTGCAGCCTGATAAATACTTCACACCTGCACTGAATACTGCACAGAATCAATCACCAGCCTTTGGAGAATGAACACAACAGAACGTTTCTGCTGCAGCCTCTGCATGCATTTATTTGAAAAGGAATCAGATCCCTTTCATGAGTCCGAGAGAGTGTAAAGTTAATGGGACCAGAAGGAACCTTTTAAAGAACATTCTAGAAGCATGACACTTTATGCAACACTATATCTCCATTCTGGGAAAGCAAGTGTGAGGAGATGAAACATGTAACAGGAAATGTGAAATTGACCGTCAAATACAGACCAACACCTGACAAATACTTAGAGAAGATACGAGACATTTGTGTCTGAGTAATAATGGAGCATTTCCAAACCTTTTTGTGCTATACGGAACCAAGACCAGACTGTAGATCAAGCATTTGTGACCACTATCAAAACACACCTGTCATGTTGGTCTAGTCTGTTTTATTGTAGTCAGGTTTATTAACCGTTATGTACTGTAATAATTACTTATGCAATACTGTATATAGTACATTTTGGCTGTTGCAACAAAATCTGGTTCGCTTTGAGCAGCCCCCCGCTAAGCAAAGAGTCTGTCTTGTGTTCCAAATAGTAGTTTAACGCCACATTATGTAAGTTTTGCTGCTAAAGGTTGCTTATTCAAAACAAATACAAGGATCATTACATAAGGAGCATTTGGTGTGAAACAGATAGTGTGAGTGACAAATATTGTGTCAAATAAAATTGTGTGTTCAGTACTTAAGTAAAAAAAAAAAACTTAAGTAAGAAGTGCACATACAAGAGGCTCATTCATTCATGTTATACCCTTAAGGATCTATTAAGGCCCGTTTCCACTGAGTGGTACGGTACGGGTCGGTATGGGTCAGTACGCTTTTATGGCCGTTTCCACTGTCAAAAGCGTACCGAACCGATCCGTACCGTACCACTTTTTCGGCACCCTTTCGAAAGGGTACCAAAGACGAGAAAGGGTACCCAAAGGTGGAGCTACACGCGCAGCTGAACGCTGATTGGATTATAACAGAGATACGTCATGATCTCGTGGAGCTAGCCAGAATCAAAACAATGGAGCCACCATGTTTTTAAATGCACAGCCGAGACAACTATATGCATATAATAACGATACATGGATGACCCGGGCTCAAAACAAACCTTGTCGTTGTCTTGATGAACAACCACAAAGCCAAGAATTTGCCGTGTCCTGTTGTTGTTTTATGAGGCCGTCTAAACGTGCGAGCAGTTTTTCGCTTTCTCCAGGGAGCCCGCGTTCGCGTCTAGATTTGATATAACGAACTTCTTGAGCTGATAATAATAACGTGTGTGTGTGTGTGATTAATGAAGCGTCTTCGACATCTGATCCATTCAGAAAGAAAAGGACAAACGCGAGAGTGAAGCGCAGAAAAACAGAAGAAGCCCGACATGATTATAAGGATTCCCGACAGGAGCAAATAGTTTCAGCAACCTGAATCATGAACAAACTGCCATGTTTATCATCACCTTTTGGACTATTATGAACTCGGAATGATGGAATTACTCTCTAACAGAGGCTACATGTGCTGGTGAAGATTACAGACACAGATGAGAGGTTAGCTCTGACTGTGGGCTACTGTATATGTTGCGTGTTGTTTTTGAACTCAAATAAGGACTTAATGTATGCTGTGTGTCGTTTATCTGTAATTGGTAACATATCGGAGACTGTAAGGGTCTGTATGTGTTCATATATGTTGCATTTATTTATTTATTTTATATAATTGCAGACGTTACAGTAGGCTGTAACACTGTCATTGATCTGCAGTTATAATCAAATCATGTTCATAGAAATGTTAGTAATAAACATTTATAAACAAGTATTAATATGTTTAAAGCATCTGTTTTGTTAGAAGAGCTTCTCATATAATGTGAACGAACTGTACAGCTTTACTGTAGACATTTATTCGAGCGAGAATGACGTCGACTGAAACTCTCTGTAGTACACCACGCCCACCAAAAGGGTACCCTTTGTAATGGAAACGCAAGCTTGATAAAGGTGACCCGTACCTACCCGAACCGTACCGTACTGTACCACTCAGTGGAAACGAGCCATTATAGACCATTTCAATGTGCCCATTAACACTTCCTGCTTATTACCAAACTATTTCATAGCTGTAAAAAGAGGCAGTTTAATAATAACTTCATGTTAAAACATCTATCATAACATTATTTATCAATATGTGGCTCTTTTTGGATTCTCGGAAGCTAAAGAAACTAAAGATGTAAAACAGGAAATGCGTTGGGACCATTGTTTTTGTTTGCATCTTTCAAAATGGTGTATACTTTTATTTGTGTAAATGTTTGGTAAAGTCATTCATTCATTCATTCATTCATTCATCCATTTTCCTTTATTTAATTCCTTATTTAACAGGAGTTGCCACAGCGAAATGAACCGCCAGCTATTCTGGCATACTTTTTACACAGCAGATGCCCTTGCAGCCACAACCCAGTACTGGGAAACAACCATACACTCTCGCATAAACACTACGGCCAATTTTGTTTACCCAATTTACTTATACTGCATGCAGGATTCAATGCTAAGGATTTTTTCTACTGGCCCGATCAGAAATGACATCTCACCCTACTCATAATTCTCTCTTCATATAGCTGTATATATGGCTATTACACAACCATAATACACTGTGATATAGCCTGAGTGATATCCGCTCCAGAGTTTGTTTCAATCAAGCTGAGACCATCTCATTCAAGCGATCTTGGACTAATTGATTTGCCGCAGGTCCGAGCGTGATTGCGGGAGTCACATATGACAAACAAACTGCGCTAACTGGGCAAAGGAGACAGGTTGCAAAACAAATGTCTAGGTTTGAAAGCATCCCAAGACTGTATTTGCATGCAATTGAGAACAGTCGCAGCTAAATGAAACTTTAGTGACAAGGCAGCACTGCCAGATCAGGCCAGTAATCATCCTGTCTACTGTCCTGAATGTCTCGCATGCTGGCCCCGGGCTTATAATATATACAGTTGAAGTTAGAATTATTAGCCCCCCTTAGATTTTTTTTTCTTTTTTAAATAATTCCCAAATGTTGATTAACAGAGCAAGGAAATTTTTACAGTATGTCTGATAATATTTTTTTCTTCTGGAGAAAGTCTTGTTTGTTTTATTTTGGCTAGAATAAAAGCAGTTTTTAATTTTTAAAACATCATTTTAAGGACAAAATTATTAGCCCCTTTAAGATAATTTTTTTTCGATAGTCTACAGAACAAACCATTAATATACAATAACTTGCCTAATTACCCTAACTAGTTAACCTGATTAACCTAGTTAAGCCTTAAAATGTCACTTTAAGCTGTAAAGAAGTGTCTTGAAAAATATCTAGTAAAATATTATTTACTGGGTGACGTGGTGGTGCAGTGGGTAGCACGTTCGCCTCAAAGCAAGAAGGTCAGTGGTTCGATCCTTGGTGGGGTCAGTTGGCATTTCTGTGTGGGGAGTTTGGAGTTCCAAAGACATGTGGTACAGGTGAATTGGGTATGCTAAAATTTACCGTAGTGTATGAGTATGAGTGTGGATGTTTCGCAGTGATGGGTTGCGGCTGGAAGGGCATCAGCTGCATAAAAAAAACATATGCTGGATAAGTTGGAGGTTCATTCTGCCGTGGCGACCCCAGATTAATAAAGTGACTAAGCCAAAAAGACAATGAAGGATGAATGAATGAATGAATATTATTTACTGTCATCATGGCAAAGATAAAATAAATCAGTTATTAGAAATGAGTTAATAAAACTATTATGTTTAGAAATGTGTTGAAAAAAATCTTCTCTCCGTTAAACAGAAATTGGGGAAAAAAATAAACAGGTGGGCTAATAATTCAGGGGGGGCTATTAATTCTGACTTCAAATGTATAAAATATATAGTATATTGATATATTTTAATAACAATAATATATTTATATAGTGCTTCTCTAGACACTCAAATCACTTGACACATTGGTGGAATCTCCTTATCCATCAGCCATATTGCGCCAGACCGCACACCACACACCAGCTGATTGGTGGAGAGGAGACAGAGTGATGAAGCCAATTATTATATGGGGATGGTTAGGAGGCCATGATGGACAGAGGCCAGTAGGTGTTAAACCTCTCAAGGACATCTTGGGATATTTAACCACAGAGAGTCAGGACCTCGGCTTAACATCTCATTCGAAAGATGGCACTCACTGAGCAGTATAGAGTCCCCATCAACATACTGGGATGTTAGGACCCACACAAACCGCAAGTTGAGCGCCCCCTGCTGGCCTCACTAGCACCACTTCCGGCAGCAACCTAGCTTTCCCATGTGGTCTTCCATCCAGGTACTGACCGGGCACAGCCTTGCTTAGCTTCAGTGGGCGACCATGTGAGAGTTGCAGAGAGCCAGCTGCCAGCACATATTTTGTTCGTACAATTGTACAATTACTTTTTCATGTGATCTAAATCTTCAATACCTAATGATGGGCATGAACTTTCTGTTCAAATACTATACATTGATTACTGTTGTTTTATTTAGCATATAGGATATAAGATCTGCAAATCAGATTTCAACCAGTCCATGAATTGTAATCCAGCAGCTGCTTTTTCTGACGAATGTGAGATGATGACAGGATCATCACATTTATGGGAGACGGCAAAGAAAGATAAGTCAGTAGCCATCAATAAATAAGCCATCATTATATGACCTTATGTGTTTATTTTTAAGGTCTTACTTGATTTATTGCTTATCTGACAGGCTTTACATGACCAAATGTGCTGATTCTGTTTGCACCTCATTGAATTCATGTGCTAACCATGAAAGGTGTCCTCTTCTGTCACCCGTAGGTTGGCTGCCTGTCCTCTAGGAATGCATTGTGGGTAATTTAGAGTCCCTGGCAGTAAATGTCGAGCATAGTCATATGTCACTGGGTAAAGAGCCGGGTTATAAAACACTTACGAGTGTAGAAACACACAGCATCGCTGCTTAGTAACCCTGTTTGTTGTCTGAATCTTTCCATTTAGCAGGAATGGCTAAAGTCAGCGCTGGCTATCAATCATTCCTAGTAATATAACAGTCTCTTAAAAGTCTTTTCATAGCCTTTTCTCCTTTACACAGATTGCCACAGTCTGTCAGTGTGCTAGAAAACACACTGATACCATTTTAAAGTCCCCATGAAATCAGAAAAAAATTTATTTGGGTCAGTGGTGTCAATATTGGGTTGTTAAAAGTATAAGCTAGTGTCCACAAAACAGTGACTGACACAATTCACATTCAGGAACTGTTTACTCAACGTTTTCAGGATTTTTGTATGTGGTTTGCCCGTTTGTTTATGTGACAGCAGCATCATTTTGAAAATAAGTTTCAAAGCACAAGTTTTTTGAAAATTCCACTGTTATTGCTTCTATGCAAACACCCAATGGGAGTCTTTGAAAAGGTTTACGTCATTGGTATGCGTAGTACTGCGTCTAACTACTAGTTAGGTATGTTAGACGTGCAGTACTTGTCCATTAAAATGCAAGCACAAACAAACCCACCAAGACATTTTGTGTTTAATATACATCTAATAGACATCTAAACATACAGTACAGTAGATGACTTGACTAAAATAAGATTAAAATTGGGCTGCCAGTGAAAATATAATAGGCTTCTAAGCATAACCCAAGACTAGACTATATTAGTCACCAAATACACAGATTAGACAGACTTCACATGTGTAGTTCCTGTCTATTTGAGTCTAGTTTTGGGCTATTCTTAGACATCTAATACATCTTCCTTGCTAAACAATGGTCAGGTTGTTCATGCTCAAGAGTTTGCTAACACTTCTTCAGCAAAGATACTGGTAAATTTGAATCGTTTTGTTGTCGTTGACTTCCACCAGTAAGAATCAACAATTTTCCTCTACAAATACTGTTTGCTAATATGATAACAGTGATAACAGTGGCAACTTCTTGCATGGTATATATAATACAATTTTTTTTGTATTTTATTTTATTTTTTGCAGATAATGGTAAATGTACAGAATGTACAGAAGATTTTTTCAACACATTTCTAAACATATTAGTTTTAATAACTCATTTCTAATAACTCATTTATTTTATCTTTGCCATGACGACAGTAAATAATATTTTACTAGATATTTTTCAAGACACTTCTATTCAGCTTAAATTGACATTTAAATGCTTAACTAGGTTAATTAGGTTAACTAGGCAGGTTAGAGTAATTGACGTATTGTATAACGAGGGTTTATTCTGTAGACAGACGAAAAAATATATAGCTTAAAGGGGCTAATAATTTTGACCTTAAAATGGGTTTTAAAAAATTAAAAACTGCTTTTTTTCTAGCCGAAATAAAACAAACAAGACTTTCTCCAGAAGAAAAAATATTATCAGATATACTGTGAAAATTTCCTTGCACTGTTGAACATCATTTGGGAAATATTTAAAAAAGAAAAAAATGCAAAGGGGGCTAATAATTCTGACTTCAACTGTAAATCGTTTTGTTAATGTGTACGTATGTTACTTTTTTAGAAATGACTGCATCTTTGTTGTGCAAACATAGTAATAGTACATATAAGCATTTAAAACGTACAGTTTCTCCCTTGTCCCAGTAAAAATCAACTATTTTATGACATCACAAACACTTCTCATTAGATCTACTGACCAATCAAATGCTCTCTAACACGATTTAAAGCATTTAAGGCACAGCTGAAGTCTGTAACTCATTTACATGTACCCGAGGAGTCATAAACAGGGTTTACCTGAACACCTATACAGTATTATAAAACACTTGCATACACAGTGTAGATCTGATCTCCTTCACATTTATTTGTCGTGGCTGTTTGTCATGAATCAGAAGCTTTTTAACTCAGCGACTGGCAGAGATGTGATATACTATAAACAAAAAGCTACTGGCTATTTTTTTAAAAGGAATCAAGCTATTTGATAAGCCCTGCTCTATCATCATGTTTCAGCTGAAATCTTGGTAGGACTTTATTTTGATGGTCCCTATTGCACATTTTATTGACTAAAGGTTGCATTGCAACTACATGCCACTTACTTCTCATTTGAGTATTAGTAACTGTCTGCTTAATATCTGTTGATACTGCTCCTTCAACAGACATTTAACTGATTATAAGAAACTTTGCAAGTACGTCAACTTACACTAACCCTAACCTTAACCATACAGTCTACTTATAATCTGAGTATTAGCTATGTACTGTGCGTAGATGCAATGTATCTTAAATTCAAATGTGTTAAAGAGATCATCAAAATAAAGTGATATCAAAATCTTTAACACATAAAGCATATTTAAACATTCAGGAAAATAATTGTACCATTTAAAATTGATTACACATTAAAATGAATCACTTATACTACATATGCGTTCAAAGAATTGTTCAATGTATATGAGTTCAAGCACACATGCTGTAGGAATGGATTATGAGAACATTTTAATGCTGATGAAAGAATATTGTATTTCATAAATGTAGGATGATTTAAAATTGTAAGATAAAAAAAATGGCAGTGGTTAGCACTGTCTCCTGTGTGGAGTTTTCATGTTCTCCTCGTGTTTGCATGGGTTTCCTCTGGGTGCTCCAGTTTCCCCCACAGTCCAAAGACATGCTATAGGTGAATTGGGTAAACAAAATTGGCAGTAATGTATGAGTACATTTGTGAATGCAAGAGTGTGTGGGTGTTTCCTAGTACTGGGTTTTCGGCCAGAGCATGTGAGCGGAGCAGAGCGGGAATATAACTTCAAGAGCGCAGAGCACCCATCTGATGATTCCATTCCGCTCGCTTATCCGCTCAGAAGCGCTCGCTCTACACAGAATGTTCTTTGATGGTTGTTATATGCCAACGTTAGTTAAAGATCTTGTATCTGTGCAATTAGCAGTTAGTTATAGAGTTGCTTAGCCTTCACCAGCCTTACACACAATCCGCCTATGTCTGTTAGGCTACGGACTACGAATCTCCAATGGCATGCAGACAAAATCATAGGCACGAATTTAGAATAGTTCTCTTTAAGCTACATATTATGACTAAAAATTTATTTAAGAATCTATTCGATTTGAATTTTGTATGTGTTCTTTTGTTCAGGCTTAAATGGCATGAATTAATTTGTAAGTTAATAATTTCATTTCATAGTTTTAGTAGGACTAATCGAGGAACAAATTATTTGATTTCATAATAAATTTTTAAAGTATAAAATTAATTTAAAAAAGGATACGCATTAATAAGACTTGGTCGTTGAAGCTAATTTGTAATTTGAATTATGTTCAGAGCTCCATAGTTTAAAAAAGGCCAGCAGTCAGTTAAACTATAGTATAAGATAACACACACAGCTGTCTAAATAAATAAGCTATACAAATACACAATTGATCATTTAAGATTATTAAAATATTATCTAAGAATCTGTCCTGAAAAAAAAAGAAGCTGAATGAACAAAGAATGAAAAAAAGAATGCCACTTTGAAACAAACTTATTTTATCAACATGCTTTAATTTTAGACAGTTATTTAAGATTTTTTAGTAACAAAAAATAGCCTGCTAAAGAAATTTTATGTCAGAGCGGGATCTGAGCGGTATTGGTTTACCGGGTGAGCTTGAGCGAAATGTTAACGGAATGCTTGCTTTGGGCGGTTAGCGACTGAGTGGAGCGCACAACAATGGAGCGGAATACTTAGCGGAGCGTCACACCACTCCGCTCACTTGCTCTGGTTGCAGCTGGAAGGGCATCCACTGTGTAAAACGTATGACAGAATAATTGGTGGTTCATTCCGCTGTGGCGACCCTTGATAAATAAGGGACTAAGCCGAAGGAAAATTAATGACTCAAACCAGTAACTTTGAACAAGGTAATACGTAATGGCTGTAATGAAGCATTTTATTTCTTTTTTTAAATCCAATTTCACACTTCTGCTGTTATTTGTGGCTGCCTTGAAATGGTCCAGTGAGATCTGAGCTAGTCTGAATGCCTTTAGTATCATCACAGCCAACGCTTCTTCAGTATTCATTGAATATTGATTGTGCTCTGACAGAACTGATTAATGACAGTTAATTTGCTTACTGACATGTCTACAGTCATTGCTTTGGGGTCGTGTAATTTACATCTCCTCGACAGTCTCCCCAGCTATTAATCTCAAGACTATGAGCCATTTCTATGACCCTACTGTTTAGCTTGGATTCACATTAATAAATCAGATGTTGGCGTCTAAACTGTGGCGCTGGATATTGACAGATCACCCATCATTATGTATGTGCCTGCCTTGGCTGAAGTAGATGCGTGTTTGCTTCTATTGGGTCTCAGTGTCATTTATACTGATGGCTTGTGAGCGTTTCATCTTTGGCACCCTACCAGACAGCATCTAAAACAGCATATTGCACAGCGTCATGAGAGCGGAGAGAAACATTTCCAGCAGAGTTGAAGATTGCGCCACTGAAAACCATACTATGTCCAATGTTGAGGTGAATGTGTTGAATAGAAACCTGAAAGAAAGCCACATAAGCTTTTATCTTGCCTTCAATAAAGTCTTTATAATCCTTATGGCATACATTTCAAGTTGCTTGCTTGTCCTGTCATAAAAAGAAAGCAGGCACAATATGTGAAAAGCTCTGTACTCTCAAAGCCAAGGACATAGTATTTAAATTTCAACACATTGGGTTATTGAGAGTATGTACACAGTGCTACGTTTTTGGGAACTGTGAAATATGTGCCTTCATTCATATTTCTGGCTGTATTTTTATGTGTAAAATATATAAGCTACATGGTGGTATGAGGACGCTGACAACTTTTGTTCCTTTTTGCACTATACCACTGATTGCATACTTCCTTACAGACGGCTTTTCTATTGTAAGTAGGTAGCTTGCTTTGTAAGGCATCAGACTGGGAGACCTGGTGTGGATGCAGGTTTGAGTCTAGCAAAGGACAGCTCCAGAATCCAGGTAAAAAATAAATGAATTAAAACGCAGTGTGAAATCATGGTAAACATTTGTGGCCGTGACGGCTTGTCTCTCCTAGTTTGCTTGTGAAAACACTATCGGTTGGGTTTGAAAAGGGAGTAACGTCTCTCACAGATATGCATGAGAAGAACATTGAAAAATGAACTCTTTCTCATGGTGGACTTTTGAGAGGGACGTGCAAATGGCATGTGTGATAAAATACACCCTACTAACATATTTGAGATTGTTAAAAATGTACACAAAAATGTACACATGGCCCTGTAGTGGATTTGAGAAAACTAGAAAACTATAACTGCAAGCAGATGTAGCCCTGGGCACATATTTCACATTTCCTAAAAATGCAGCCCTGGGCACATATCTCTATGAGCCTGAGTTATGAATGCATGTTAGTGTTTGGGGTGGGAAAATCACTGTTACATTTGTTTAATAAAAATACTTTAAAACAGCGTCATTATACATAATTTCTGTGTGATTTTTCATAAATCTTTGTAATATGATGATTATTATGGAATACTGTTGGATTAGTAATAGTGGTGGGCCGTTATCGGCGTTAACGTGCTGCATTAACGCAAGACTCTTATCGGGCAACAAATAAAAATTTGATCGTTAATCTATTCTCAAAGTTGGGTTGGGAGCTGGGTCTATTCGACGCAAGCTATGATGACTTTCACCTTGACATTTTAGCGCGGATGTATACCTGACTGGTGAGCCATCAGGTAAAAAAGTACCCTTCTGCAAGCTATGATGACTTTCACCTTAACATTTTAGCGCGGATGTATACCTGACTGGTGAGCCATCAGGTAAAAAAGTACCCTTCTGAATCAAAATAGCAGGATGTGCTTCTGGATCTTTCACTTACTTTAAAGACAATACTGACTATGCTTACATGGACATGTGTAATCTAGTTATTTGCCTTAACAGACAATAATATAATTAAGATGTTTACGTGAAGTGCTTTCAAGTAAGAGTTTCCTGTAATTTTTGGTGACTTTAACTGCAGTTCAGCAGTTTAACTTTCACTCATGAACATTTCATTTATGCCGCTGTGACAAACCGGGGTATTACACGCAAATAAGGAGTAAGGACTGGTAAGAGTGTTATGGAATTTAATAACGCACTTCAAATGGAAAGAAAAAACTTCCGCATTTCACAATGTGTGTGTGTGTGTGTGTGTGCGTGCGTGCGTGCGTGCGTGCGTGCGTGCGTGCGTGCGTGCGTG
>CAIGQZ010034910.1:3507322-3543708 GCA_903798205.1 Danio tinwini
GTGCGTGCGTGCGTGCGTGCGTGCGTGCGTGCGTGCGTGCGTGCGTGCGTGCGTGCGTACGTACGTACGTGCGTGGTCCTTTACTGACAGCCGCATGTGTGGATCTTGTCTAAAAATATGGCGAAAAGTCCTACATGACGGTAATAGTTTGATTGCGGTGTTTACTTCAATAATGCCACTAATATATGCATACTCCCCATCTTAATTCCATTTCTGTTTAGTTCAGTTATGACTTTAGTTGGATTAAGGTGATCAAAAATCGCTGTTTCGAGCTTATGTAGGCCTACAGTTCAAAATGAATGGTTAACTGAATAAACAGTTATCTTATTGAGCATAATTTATTTTCATCACCAATTATCATAGTAGAACAGTTTCTTAAGCAGTTTGTGATGCATTTTGGAAACAGGAGATGAGCCCCTGGTCTAATGTGCCACCTGGCTTAAGAAACCCGTTCTCAAAGACTTACTTTCATTGGGTTGCACACATATTCTGAATGCCTTCGGCAGAATTCAAATGAGCCATTTTATTCTAGGTGAATTCCAAGATTACAGTGAAATTAATCTAGATAAAAAAAAATATATCCATGACCACCTATAATTAGTAATAAGTTCAGAAGAACACTAATAATGTAACAGTATTTACTGTCACTTTTGATAATTTATGGCTTGTTTCCACTTAGTGGTACAGTACGGTATGGTAACAGTCAGTACAGGTCACCTTTATCAGGCTTGCATTTCCACTGCCAAAAGGGTACCATTGATGTACGTCAGAAAGTTTCAGTCAACGTCATTCTCGCTCATGGAAATGTCAAACTAAAGCTGTATAGGTCATTCACATATCATATGAGAAGCACTCATAAAACAGATGCTTTATACACATAAACACTTGTGTATAAAGGTTCAGTTTCTCCCATTTCTATGAACAGGATTTGATTCTAACTGCAGATCAATCAGCAAAATAGTCTACTGTAACGTCTGCCGTTATATACAAAAATACATAAATGCAACATATATGAACACATACAGAACACATTACAGTCTCCGATATGTTACCAATTACAGAAAAGCTACACACAGCATACATTTAGTCCTTACTTATTTTCAAAAACAACACGTAACATACAGCCCACAGTAACCTCTCATCTGCATCTTTAATCTCCACCAGCACAAGTAACCTCTGTTAGAAAGTAATTTCGTCATTCCGATGATAATACTTAAACATGGCAGTTTGTTCGTGTTTTAGGTTGCTGAAACAACCATTTGCTCCTTTGTTTTTTCCGGCTTCTCCTTTGTTTTTTCACTCATCACTCTTGCGCTTGACCATTTCTGAAAAGATCGGATGTCAGAAGCACTTCAGTAATCACGTGCACATTATTATCATCAGCTCAAGAAGTTCATTTTTTTTAAATAGACGTGCACGCGAACTCTCTCGAGAAAGTGATACTGTTTGTGCTTTAGACGACTTTGTAAACAACAAAAAGGTAGATTGTGCTCTTTTTCTTGGTTTTGTGGCTGTTCACCAAGATAACGACAAGGTTTGTTTAAGCTCGGGTGGACCATGGCTCGTAGTATAGGCATATAGTATTACGGTGTAATGTCTCAGCTGTGTATTTAAAAATGGCACTTTCTTTGTTTTCATTCTCCTGGCTTGTGCACAAGCTAGTGACATATCTCTATAAACCAATAGCATTCAGCTCGTTTGGTACCCTTTTGTTGTGCTAGGTACTCTTTTGAAAGCATACCTCAAAAGTGGTACGGTACTGTTCACTTTATAGCGCCTTTTGCTAGTGGAAACGGCCATAAAAGCATACCGTACCATATACCACTCAGTGGAAACAGGCCATTTCTGCAGTTTTAATAAATTTAAAAATTATTACAATTGAATTAGTAAAAAGTAGTAAAAAGTAACAAAAAACTATAAATAAAACTGAGAAAAACACAAAACATGCAAACACTTGCAAACACATGAATGTCACCCATCATTAAGTATAAAAAAATGTAGTAACTTTGTAATATAACTTTCTAATAAAAAATCTAAAAGCTTTTGTTTTGGTGTCTTACCAGCAATCAAATGCTAATGACAGACAGTGTTGCATTTCCTCTGAAACTGACAAAACATCACCTAGATTTATGCTTTCAGATAGCATGAATATCCCTTACAGTTTTGCAGTCAATTACAGTCAATCATGATAGTGCATTAACAGTTATCAACTACATTAATTATTATATTATATTTTCTACAAGGGCAGCACGGTGGCTCAGTGGTTAGCACTGTCGCTTCACAGCAAGAAGGCCGCTGGTTTGAGTCCCGGCTGGGTCAGTTGGCGTTTCTGTGAGGAGTTTGCATATTCTCCCCATGTTCACATGGGTTTCCTCTGGGTGCACTGGTTTCCCCCACAGTCCAAAGACATGCACTATAGGTGAATTGGGTAAGCTAAATTGGCCAGAGTTTATGTGTGTGAATGTGAGTGTGTATGGGTGTTTCCCAGTGCTGGGTTGCATCCAGAAGGGCATTCGCTGCGTAAAACACATGCTGGATAAGTTGGTGGTTCATTCCACTGTGTTGACCCCTGATAATTAATGGGACTAATCCAAAAATAATAAATGAATCTTTTCTACATGTTTTTTTAGATTGTTAACAAAGTAACAGCAGAAAATCATATACATAGAAACAGCATTTTTGACCCAGAAGACCAGATTTTTATTTACTCTCTGATTTTGCACAGTTTTAAAGGCGGTTAGCATTAGCCTCAAACTGCTAAACCTCACAGGTCCAGCCTTGTTATAATTCTGTGATGCTCTCAATGTTGATTGGCCTCATTACTTTATGGACACCACAGTCTGAGCTCCATTAGTGCACTCTAAGCGTCTGTCAGAGTGTCAGACTGTCGACTATTACATTTCAATGCTCTTTGCTTAATCCATCAATCATGTTCATCAATAGACTTGCTTCACTGTAGGCAGATGAGCAGAGGTCAAATACAACCTTTCATTAGAAGTGTTTATGCATGAATCATTTGAGTTTATGTCCAGGAATGAATATATGACTGAAGGGGGATGTTCTGATGACACATACTGTAATAAAAAAAAGTTCTTGTAATTAAAAACTTTTATGGAAAAGCTGTTTTTTTTTTCATGATAAAGTTTTGGCTTGGTTGTAGCTCTTACCAAATCTCAAAACGAATGTCGATGTTTAATGAATGTACGGTATTTTTTTTCTTGTGATACCCAAATTATTTTATAGTACTTAAATGATTGATTTATGTGCATATTCAATTCCACTTACCTGTATATCTGTAACATCCGGTACAGACAACGAGGTTGATGATCTAATTGCAGTGTCTTTATTGACAGAGAAAAGTCAGGCAGGCAAGGGTCAATCACAGGAGCAAACAGAATCATAAAGGGCAATTTCAAAGAGTAGTCAAAAGCAGGCAAGAGATAAGAGCAGGTGGCTAACAGAGCAAGGGTCTGGAAACACGGCACGGAAAACATAACAAGGAAAACGCTTTATGATGCTACAGGTAAAACAAGACTCAGCCCAGATGTGTGTGTCTGTACTGTATTTAAAGTCCATGTAATTAGTTATAATGATTCTCTGGCTGTGTGTGTAATTAGTAACAGGTGTGTACAAGGTGCATGCTGGGATTTGTAGTTTGTAAAAGTGGCATGTGTGGTTTACCAGCGATTCACAGTAGCTAGATTGCTGGTGACTGTAACAATAACTAAGAATTTACAAGTTTTATTGTTTCTATTTTATATAAGCTTCCAGTGCACAGATAGATTTAGTTGTGGCTAGAAATTTTGCCACATTGTTTTTAAAAATATGAGATATATACTAATAATTTCCTTAAAAAAATGTCAGAATTATGAAAATAAAGGAGAGAATTATGAGATATGAGCCTGAAATTCAGACATAAAAGACAATTGCATTACTATGAACTTATAACTTGCAATTGTGCAATATAAAGTCAGAATTATGTGACATAACCTTGCAATTATGACTCACAATTGCAAATATCACTTAATTTTGAGAAAAAAATACATTTCATGATACAAAAAGTCACAAATACTTAATTTTTTTTATTCAGTGTCTGAAACTTCCTTGCATAATACGGTGACACTAGCCAGTGTGAAGCTTTTTGATGTCAGTATAATACAAGACATAATGAGCACTTATCTTCTATTATTGTCTATGTCTTTTCCTGAATCTGTTGAACATGAAACAGATCTTGTAGACGTTTGTATTCACCTTCAATAAATCCTGTTGGCTTTGAATAATGTCAATATTTAATAAAAGGATCTGGAGCGATGAGACCTCATGTTTTATAATTAATATGCTTCATTCCATGTATAAAAAGGAAATTCTTTGAAGGAATGTGTCTGAGGAGGAACGTTCCTACGGTTTTTCAAGAGCACAGCATATTTTCTCTCTTTTCCTCTCTCTCTCTCTCTCTCTCTCGCTCTCTTTGTGCTGACAGGAAACAACTGATTCAGATTCTTGTTAATGAACAGTGATGGAAAGAAATAGACAGCGTGAAAGAGGAGTCAGGCACTTCATAATGTTAGCTTTAATGAAAATGCAATGTTTCACTAATTGAAAATGGAAATTGATGCAGGAGACAGTGTACTGTACATTCGGGTTCAGGATTTCCAATTGATTTTTTTTTTCTTCTGCAAGGAATTCAGAGCGAATCGCAATGAGCTGTCACGATATTTCAGGCCATCTCAAAGCCTTTGCCTTGTGTTTTTTGAGTCCATCTGAGAGTGCTGGGTTAGAAAGAGTAAAAAGAAAGTGCATTTTAATGAACTAAAGTTATATATATATACGACAATTCAAAAGCTTGGGGTCTTTTTGGACATTTTTTATTAGAAGTGTATACTTTTGTTCACCAATAAAAAATTTTATTTTGATGTTGTGACCCAAACTTTAGACTCACCTTCACCCAAGTTAACTTTTTTCTTTAGCTGTATGAAGATAAAAAAACTAAGATGATGTGGTCTAAAAAGGCATATATATATATATATATATATGCCTGAATGCATGACACCTTTGGGCTCTCTCATACACACGGCACAATAAGGCGCAAGATGTGTTTGACATGATTTGTTGCTATTGTCACACTAGCGCAAGCCCAATTTTCATGTTTTGTGCCATGTTGTTTAACATTTGCGCCACTTTGTAGACTCATGGGTGTACTGGTCTTTAAAGGAGGTGTGTTAAAGATTTTGATGCACTGAAATAGACCACACCATTAACCAACTGAAAGCTGGTCTAAAGTCCAGTGCATAGTATGTTAGTTATGTGTTTATGCAGGTCCAAAACGCGTACACATTGCTTAAGACACACAGGATTTACAGCAATATAAATATCTTTACATATGAATGATTTTACATATGATGTTTACAAACAAAAAAAACACTGCCTCCATGCCTTGATGTTGGGGGCTTTTTTTCAGTGTATTCATGACATTTTGCATTTGTATAATATTATTATTATTAGCAGTATTATTATTATTATTATTATTATTATTATTATTATTTTATGCATATTTATATTTGTTTTAATAAAAACAAGTTGAGATTTGTCCACCTATCGGGTTTTAGAGACCTATGCACCACCATATGGGGCATAAGAACAGGACGTGTGTTTGGATATAACTCATATCCAAATTATTGTTCATTTATTCGTTTGCTGAAAATTAGAACTGAATTTAGAAATAGTTTTAAAACAAATCTTTGCGCTTAAATTTAAATTTACTAAATTAAATATGTAGGCTCAGGGATGACTTCAGTGGAGTGCGTACAACAGTGTTTCCTTATCCACAAAAGTAAAAAGAGTAAAGTAAAGAGTAAAAGTAAAGTAATGAAAAAGTAAAGAGACCAAATGGAGGAGGCTCATTCCTTTTCCTCGCACTGCAGATGGTCTGTTTAACAGTTTTCTCGCTAGTGAAGAATTCAGTTTTTCCACTTACAAAGTCTGCCATGTAAATAGTAAATGCACCATGGTGCGACGCAACTGACTCTTAAGCAGGTCACACACCAGATGCGCCGCTCGGTGCCGCAACACGGCGCTCATGACAGTTGATAGTATCGCACACCAGACGCACATATTCGCACGTTAAGTTTTAATTAAAGTATTCAGATGCCGCTCTGTGGCGCGGCAGAAATATGAACAGTGTCCTGAGTCGTGGCTGGGCGCCTCCGATAGACACCGACTTGTGGCGCCTATGTGTGTACTCTGATAGAAACCTATGTTTAGACTTATAAAACATAAAAGCTAAATTATATATAAAATATTATCATTTTTATATTTAATAATAATGTGAAATTCAAGATTTGTGAGTCATATGGCACCGGATAACTCAAAACAGCAACCACAAGTCTCTCCTCTATCTTCAAAAGTCTTCGTAGTTATCTTGACAACACAAGCACTGCTGTCGCCATGGAAACCCTGCCTCTGCTTTTATTTGATTGGAGAATGAAACAGACGCGACTGACGTAATTCGCTTTTTCCACTCAGAGTTGACTTTTTTTAACTACAAGCGCTCAGCAAACAATGGTAAAAACGCGAGGCGTAGCAGGCGGTTAAAATGTGAGGTGCGCAGGGCGCATAAGCAGCGCACAAAATGCTCACGGCCGTTGGTAAATGATTCAAAAAAGCTGCTTCTCAACGCAAATAGTGCTTCCGGTGTGATCGGCCCCTTAAAGTGAATGAGAGATGAGACTCTGATTGGTTTAATACACGTTATGCTGAAAACACACCCATAACTCATTAAGAGAATAAGCACAACCCTGTTAGACCATGCACAAAGCATATTTTTCTGTTAAAATAGCAAAAGTGGATTCGAACATACCCTTAATGCTTTTGTGCCCTGCGCTTTAGACTGTCTTTTATATGTGTTTTACTGAAACACATAACTATAAATCTTGGATTGGATCAAATAAATGCAGCCTTGGAATTAAAATATATTGCATTAATGTATATTCTCACTGCTACTGTGCTTAATTAGAATTAATGGCCAAGAAACGTATAAATACAGCTCAATCAGAAATATAAGCAATGTAAAAGCATATGTATTTTCACGAGGCTCTTCCAATCGATTGATCTTCATTTGAAATGCTTAGGTGGTGAGATGTGTGCAGTCATCTATAAACGTTTTAATGAGGGTTTTTGGGGAATGGAAAATATGAAGACCTCAGGACCAGCGGGGGTGTCAAAGACCTTGTACCTTAATGGCAAACTCTTCAAAGTCCAGAACTTTCTTAACCCACTCAAATATAATTTCCGAGATGAAAGAAAGAAAGGTAATAAGCTCACATGCAGTTTAAAATGTCCTAATACAATGGATTTGAAATTCTGTAATTAATTGTGTCATCTAATTTTTCTGTAACATATACATAAGTTAATAGTTGGCATAACCTGCGGAGCATTAAAATACTTCAATATGTCATGCATATCAAACTTTGTCACTACGTGGAGGAAAAACAAAAATGTTTACACAGCTCATGTCTGCAGGCGAAGCCTTTGCCTGTCAGTGTGCTAATGCATATTTTAATGTATTTTCATATTTTTTAACTACCAGTCCATCCATTTTCTTGAGATGATAGCTTGTTCCTGCAGGGCAGTAATGATTAAACATTGCTGAAATATCGTCTGGCTGTGAAGTGAGGCTGGTGTTTATGGTAGACGCTTCAAGAAGCCCATCTGGATGTCACAGAGATGCTGTGTGGTATATTTCCCTTACAGATTGTCTTGTGTCAAGCAATTACTCCAGACACCTGAGAGTTGTTTAAGATGTTCATTATGACAGGCAAGTGATTGGTTGAGGCAACGTTGCTGTGTGGTGCCTGACAGTCTTTGCATTTTCTGTTAATCATTAATCAACCATACAGCTAGCCAACTTACAGTTGCTTGTACGTGAATAAGTCTGAGTAAGAACTGGTTCTTGATACTCGAGCCGATTACTCGAGCCGGTCACTTATAATCACTGAAAAGCCATGTTTATTTATTTGTCTATGCTGCATGTTATCAGTAGGCAGGAGATTAACATATAAACAGATGTTGTTTATCGATCCCAAAGGGGAACTTCAGCAGTGTTGCATAGATTAATGTGTATTATTAGTGTAGTTCCTCATATATTGTCAGAAGACATATTCTGCAAATATATGACATTGTTTGAATCTGTGCTAGTCATCTCACATAACATTTACACAATGTATTAAATAACAACCTTTATAAAATTTGATTTCATTGTACACTGTGTGTGCATGCAAACAAATTTATAGCTTTAATTCTGTTTTTAATTACTGATGATTGGATTAGCAAAATAAACATATACATTTGTGTGTACTTATTATATTTACTAGGATAAATTTGTATAATTACATGGGTATGACCTTAGTGTTACTTTATTAAGATGGTTTACGAGGTTATGCCTTGTGTACTCATGATTTGAAATGCTTAAAAGTCTTATTTAAAGGGGCCTATTGTCATAAAAAAAATGCCAAAATTAAGTAGATTAAACGTAAAACAATCAATGTGTCTCAAAAAAATCTCAAGAACTGTTTTGATTCAGCTCATTTCAGACAAGTATATTGATTAAGCAGCAAAATAATTTCAGTGTAGTGTATAAAATATACACCTTGTAAACCTTATATGCAAGTGTGTGTGTGTGTGTGTGTGTGCGTGCGTGCGTGCATATCTGCTTGTTAAGTCATGACATATAGAATACTGTTTTCAGGTCTAAGCCGCTGCTGTGAATTGAGAAAATATTTGTTTATGACCACACATTAAAGTGAATTTTATATAAAATCATGCTGCACACAACAGTCTCAGGACTTGCTGCATTGCAGACACCAATATTTTAACAATTTATAAAAAATTAGGCATGGATACCGTATATATAAATTGCCATCATGATTTTTGAAAGTATTAAATTTTTTGTTAACATTTATTATTACCTTTTGTTAATGGTAGAGAGTGAGAGAGATTTTTTTATATATATATATATATGTATGATATTTTTTATGTAAACATTATAAATGCTTTGGCAATACATTTGTAACATTTGTCATGCCAATAAAGCAATTATTGAAATGAATTTAATTGAACTGAATATATATATTCAGAGAGAGAGAGAGAGAGAGAGAGAGAGAGAGAGAGAGAGAGAGAGAGAGTGAAAGATAGGCACATTCATCGTTAGTTGGTTCTCTATAAAATCCTGTTACATAAAATTTGCTGAAATAATACAAAAAATGCAAAAAATAATATAGAAATATGATTAAAGACGTATCCAACATTTACTTTATGCAACTCTTAATCTTTCTCTCAGAAATGACCAACTTCCATCTAGTTTCGGTTTCATCCTGTTAGGTCTGATTAAAACATTTTCTTTGCCGTTGTGTAAATAACCAAGTTTAAATTAATAAAGTTTACGTGCCTGATCCTGAGCAGAGAATATTTTTGAAGATCACTTATATCCTTTTATGGAAATACTTGTCTAAATTACAACATAAGCATATTCATTTTTTAGTTAAAAAGTTCACAAGGTACATCAGAACAGGAATAGCCCGAGTACACGGCGTTACCTTCACAAGTCGACTCTGCACTTTATTCATCTGTGCGGATTTTACGTTCTTTCCTCTGGGTTTGGACTTTCAGTTTCATCTGACTGAAGAATGCGTCCAGCAAAAAGCCCTCGGAGTCTCCTTTATTTTCTGCAGGTTGTGTGCTGTTGTCCAGTTAGCGGGTCCCTTGGCTACTGAGGTCATGTTGATTTCATATTTATAAGGATTGATGACTGCAGTGTGCACTTCATTTCCCATAAGGCCCGTTATTGAAGAGCCATAATAGTCTGGGTGCAAAGGCCAAGAGTCTGAACCTCATTCAAACTGACATTGTGTACTTGATTTGACCTCTACCTTAACAACCATAAGAAACTTCATATGCGTAGCAAAAAGTACCTTTTTCTGTTATGAGACCAATGCAAAGTCTCTCTGGTGACTCAATGCACTGTGAGTTATTTTTTTAAGAGTTAAAGAGGGAGAACGCTTTAGGGCCAATCTGGAAATGAGGTTTTAAATAGCGTGGACACAGTTGACTTGTCTGCCGTAGATCCACTGTGTTCAGAGACAATCAGAACCATTAAACTTAATTAGCCAATTCAGACACGTGCCCGTGAACACAGTGCTCACCTTCACAGGGAAAAAGAGAGATGGAGATGAAAGAGACTGCAGTATATGCATCCATAGGGGTATAGAAATGTGACCTTTACTAGGTTTGAGAGTATCTGATAATTGACTGCACATTTTGTCCACTATGATGCATCAATAATGATTTTAAATGTGATATATGTTTATATGCACACACATTCATGTATACACTCACCACTGTCATCTGCCATATTGACCTTATTCTGCAATGCTGAAGCTCTTTTTGCAAATGTTTTAGAACTTCTGATTCAGTTACATATGGGAGAAATGACTAGGAATAACAGCCAGCTCTACATACAGAATGTTCATGACTATACATAAAAAGTAGAATAATGTAATAACATAATATCAGTTTTCTACATCAAGCAGCAAATCAAGCTGTTTTTAACGTCTAAAAATCAATGGAAGTGAATAAGACGGGAAGTCTTGAGCCAAAAAGATTCTAATGGCAGCGGCATTTGTCAATACAGAACCTGAACCCTCATTCGCCTTTAGTACCACCTTGATTCTTTATGGTAGCAGTGTGCTGGAAACATTCATTGGAGATTTTGCTCTATGTTGACATGAGAAAATAACATGTTCAGAAGTCATCCAGGATGCGATTCTTCCATTCCAGTGCATCCCAAAAGATCCTCTGCTGGTTTGTAATCTGATGACTGTGGAGACATTTGAGTATCTTGAATTGATGTGGTACTAACTTTACATCCATTGAAAAAAAGTCACATTCTCGTTTTCGCTCTAAATGCTTCCAATAACTATACTGAAAATCATGCCCCAGAATGCGATGTCATGATGACCGTTGTATACAGTATTTATCATATGAATCTTCAGCATTGATTTCTCAGCATATGACTAAATTCCTGTTCATTTCGCATTGGTGTGGTAACTGTTTCTCATTTAGAGCCAAGAGTTTGCATGTAATTCAAACAATAGGATATTTTTTGTGCATTGTGCGTTTATGTGGATGGGTTGGAAAAAGTTGCTCTGACAACCAGACAGGAATTGCTACATATTGTATGTCTCACATAAAGACTTATTGTACGTGCCACTCTGTTCTGACAAGTTTAGTTCAAAACAAGAAATCTAATGACCATAAAGGCAAAAAATTCTTGATGAAAGTGAACCAGAAATTGTAGACAAAATCATGTGAACTGAAGTTCTATATTTCTGTGCATAACTAAAGAGCAAATTCATTCTCTATTCAATATACATTTCAGTTAAAATGGTAGACTAGTTACCTCAGACAAATGCAGAACAGCCAAACACAGCAACACCTTTTTATTTTATCTATAAATAAAACTTGTATCAGAGCCAGAGCTGGGGCATAGACTGATATTTGTTGGAGAGACTCTATAGAGATCTGTTAGAGAGACTGTAGTTCATTAAAGAGGTCAGCTGATGGCTGCTTAGCAGAATCAGAATAAGTTTTATTGCCAAGTGTGCTTCACACACACAAGGAGTTTGTTTTGGCAACAGAAGCTTCCAGTGTACATAAAGTGACAAGTGACAACACAAAATTAAATATGAGAAAAGAAAAAGATGATAAGCATTAAACAGAGATGCAGTTAGTCAAAAAGATCTGGATGTAGAATTGTATGTACAGATGTGCTGTAAATATACAGGTTATGAGGTGCTGTGTACCAATGCGAATGGAGAAAGTATTGCATTGTATATTGTTATAAGGTGCTGTGTACAAGTGCGTATGAGAAAGTATTGCACATTTATTGCACAGTAGGAGAATATTTAACTGTTCATGAGGTAGATGGCCTGAGGAAAGAAATTTTTCCTGTGACTGGCTGTTTTTTTGCTCAGTGCTCTGTAGCGTCGACCAGACGATAACAGTTCGAACAGGTAGTGTGCTGGGTGTGAGGCGTCCAGAGTGATTTTGCGAGCCCTTTTACTAACTCTGGAAGAGTACAGTTCTTGAAGTGTAGGAAGGGTAGTGCCAGTGATTCGTTCAGTAGTCCGGACTATTCACTGTAGTATACAGAGGTCAGTTTTGGCTGCTGAGCGAAACCAGACGGTGATTGAAGTGCAGAGGATGGATTGGATGACAGCTGAGTAGAACTCAGATCTTTTGGACAGATGGCACAAGCCGTGGCAGAAGCCATGGGTACACAAACCAAATTACAGGATCCTGCTAACTCAAAAGTCCCAATGCTTTCTGCATATATACCAGATCAAGGTTGAATAAAATTCTCAACTTAAATGAACCATACAAGAGATTGCTGAGTCTTAATCCATTTGAGTGCTATTGCTATATTACACCTACCCAAAAGATCCACACCAAAGGGGGAAACAAACTTGAGTTTGATTAAATCAACCCAAACAAGGCAGATGTGAAAACACCCTTAAAGACAAAGAAAAATACATTCTGTATAATTCAAAATGTCCTAGTATTAAAGATGTAGCTTTTCACTTTAAAGGAGGGCTCTGATATACATTTCATGCAAATTCTTTCAAAGAATTTGAACTAACTGCAAAACTAACTGCAAAATGGTTATTTCAAATGGTTGACTTTTACACCAGCATAGTATTTTAATAGCACCTCAAATCATTTGGTGACTTTGCAACAAAATACCTAAAAATCTCATCAAAATTTGACAAAGAATCATCAGTCAATATAATGTAGGGTAAGAATAACAATTGCCAATGACAGTCAGATCACACAAAGAAAAAATGAAAATAACCAGTTGTGCCGTATGCTTTATTAAAATATAGACCTTTCTATCCTTGTGTGTTCCAGTAATAACCTGTTGCGCATATGGATGAAGCTCCCTAGCATTTCCAATGAAGCCCTCTTATGATTTAAGTCATGCTTTAAAGGATTGGAACAAAATATCTCTTACAATGCATGTGTGGTTTCCGCTGTTCCTCTGTGGTGTAATTGATGCTCTTAAATTGCAGAGCGTCAGCCTTGTTTAAATTCTTCCCTTTCACAACACGCTACTCTATTATTCATTGGCCGGCCTGATGACAGAGCGTCACACTAAACCTGACACACCTCATATTACGTTTGCATGGAGCCAAACTCATTAGATACTACCTTTAGACCTGTTAAAGGTCAGACAAGCGGGAATAACCATGCGGGCCAAACAGTGCATGTTTTAGAAATGCTTATTAAAGGAATGTGACATTTCCTACCCTGATTGGGGTTGTAGTGTCTTTCAGACGGGTTAACATTGAAATTAGTGGGATGGAGGAAAGAGGTTTTAAAGAGAGAGTTTGTTACACCAAACTGACCTTGTTTCATTTTCTCTCTTCTCTTGCGTGCTGTAAGTGCACACCATGCTTGGAAAAGTCATCTGCTTTTACTTACACATGAAGTGTTGCCTAATGGGATTTTAATACTTGATGGGTGAACAGTTGAAGGTGTTAATTGCGGGAAGAAATTTAATGCTGTCAGTCAAATTATATGGATGATCGCATTGGCAGCAGTCAATCGAATCACTCTGGATCTTTTTTTCACACACCGTCTCCAGCCTCATTTATTGGGATCGACGCTTCCAGTTTGTTTTGGCAGCTGAAGGACACAGATGTCAACTCCACACTTAAGACAGATTGTGATTGAGACATTTCAAGACCTTAACATGAGAACAAATTACATTAGCATGTTTTATTCAGCGCTTTCTCTTGAGCTGTGCAGGGGTTTCATTGATGGAGGGGGAAGTCAAATGGTGAATTATTAATTTGGTCCTAATAATAGAGGCATGGCTGTTCTGTAGAATTAAGCCAATTCCCAAGTCTGACTGTACCTCTTTTCTGTTTCAAGTGGCTTTTGTGGATTCCTCCTTCTCTGTTTCTCCTTCATATCTCAAGCCTTTGATGCTACATATTAAAGGGTTATTTCATCTCAGAAATGGCCACACTAAATTGTCAGAAGAGATTACTGCCTTTAAATATGAGAGTGAATCTGAACAAAAATACATATAATTGCTGTGTTAATTACGTCAATGTTCTGGCGTCTTGAGAGGCAATCTGAGAGATTTCTATCCCAGTGATGAAAGTCTATTCACCCAAAACGCTGACACTTCAAAACATGTCATAAAGAAATCAAATTAATGAATTATTCTATATGAATTGCCCAGTTTAATACAAGTGTTATGAAGAAACATGCTTACTTTATATGATGAACACATTTAATTTCAGCTTCTATTCACATATACTCTCACCGGCCACTAAATTAGGTACACCTTACTAGTACCGGGTTGGACCCGCTTTTGCCTTCAGAACTGTCTCAATCCTTCATGGCATAGATTCAACAAGGTCCTGGAAATATTCCTCAGAGGTTTTGGTCCATATTGACATGATAACATTACGCAGTTGCTGCAGATTTGTCGGCTGCACATGCGAATGTGCGAATCTCCCATTTCACCACATCCCAAAAGTGCACTATGTGTTTGAGATCTGGTGTCTGTGGAGGCCGTTTGAGTACAGTGAACTCATTGTCATGTTCAAGAAACCAGTCTGAGATGATTTGTGCTTTTTGACATGCCGCGTTATCCTGCATATAAGAAGACATCAGAAGATGGGTACACAGTGGTTATAAAGGGATGAACATGGTCAGCAACAATACTTGGTAGGCTGTGGCATTGACACAATGCTCAAATGTTACTAATGGGCTCAAAGTGTGCCAAGAAAATATCCCCCACACCATTACTCCACCATCACCAGCCTGAACTAGTGATACAAGGCAGGATGGATCCATGCTTTCATGTTGTTGATGCCAAATTCTGACCCTACCATCCAAATGTTGCAGCAGAAATCCGACCAGGCAATGTTTTTCCAGTCTTCTATTGTCCAATTTTCGTGAGCCTGTGCAAATTGTATCCTCGGTTTCCTGTTCTTAGCTGACAGGAGTGGCACCCAGTGTGGTCTTCTGCTGCTGTAGCCCATCTGCCTCAAGGTTGAACATGTTATGCGTTCAGAAATGCTCTTCAGCATACCCTTTAAGTATAACGAGTGGTGGTTTGACTTATACTGTTGCCTTTCTATCAGCTCGAACCAGTCTGGCCATTCTCCTCTGACCTCTGGCATCAACAAGGCATTTGTGCCCACAAAACTGCCAATCACTGGATTTTTTTTTTCAGACCATTCTCTGTAAACCCTAGAAATCGTTGTTTGTTAAAATCCCAGTAGATCAGCAGTTTCTGAAATACTCAGACCAGCCCATCAAGCACAAACAACCATGCCACGTTCAAAGTCACCTTTCTTATCCATTCTGATACTCAGTTTGAAGCAGATTGTCTTGACCATGTCTATATGTCTAAATGCATTGAGTTGCTGCCATGTGATTGGCTGATTAGAAATTTGAGTTAGCGAGCAGTTAGACAGGTGTACCTAATAAAGTGCAAATATTGATCAGCAAGCAGAGTTTACTACAGTTCAATACTTCAATATATATTATAACATATCATATATATTTCCAAATGTGTTCTAAAGATAAAAAGTTTTATGGTTTTAGAACAACATGCGGGTGATTAAATGATGACAGAACTTTCATTTTGGGGTAAACTGTCCCTTTAATTGGTGGACAGTTGTGTGCATTTATATGAGATGATTGGCCTGAGGTGACTTTGATCATGGCTGCAATTGAGTCTGAAGCTATGTTCTTATATAAAATCCACCTCTGCTCTCACTCAACATCCTTGTTACATAGATATCCCCACCACTGGCTTTATTTGATCTTCTGCTTTCAGCTCTCTGGTGGGAACCAAAGATGATCAATAGATGCTGTGGATGGGAGAGCTCTACCAGAACGAGAGCTTTTACATCCTGCTTGCTTGTAGCTACAGGTAGCGAGCATCATGCTGTCATTCTTCTAGATCATCTCAGATATTATTAATATCAACATCCTCCAGCGAATATAAAGGTGGGATTGACACATCGGGTGTTCCTGCACATGCCGTTTGCGGGGAGAGGTGTAATTGTCACTCTTCTTGTGTAAAGGCAAGACTTGAGAACATTTTATTTTTCGTCCTGTATACTGTATGTTTTCCTTCCTTGGTTTCTCTTCTGTTTTCTGAAACTTGAATTAAAAGATGGTGTGTATGCTTTGCATTGAAGGTTATATGGAGATGGGTTATGTCTTGCCTTTAAGGGTTGATTGACTCATTATTTATTTACATATAGTTGAAGTCAGAATTATTAGCCCCCCTTTGAATTTTATTTTCTTTTTTTATATTTCCCAAATGATGTTAATCAGATCAAGAAAATTTCCACAGTATGTCTAATAATATTTTTTCTTCTGGAGAAAGTCTTTTTTTTTCGGCTAGAATAAAAGCAGTTTTTAATTTTATAAAAACTATTTTAAGGTGAAAATTATTAGCCCCTTTAAGCTATATATTTTTTCGATAGTCTACAGAACTAACCTACATTATACAATAACTTGCCTAATTACACTAACCTGCCTAGTTAACCTAGTTAAGCCTTTAAATATCACTTTAAGCTGTATAGAAGTGTCTTGAAAAATATCTAGTCAAATATTATTTACTGTCATCATGGCAAAGATAAAGTAAATCAGTTATTTAAAAAAGAGTTATTTAAACTATTAGATTTAGAAATATGTTGAAAAAATCTCGCCGTTAAACAGAAATTGGGGGGGAAAGTAAACAGGGGGGCTAATAATTCAGGGGGGCTAATAATTCTGACTTCAACTGTATTTTTACAGGACTTTCAGTGGATGTATCTTCATTTGTGTTCAAAAGATGAAAAACATCTTATGGATTTGGAAGTAAATAAGTAAATGATGACAGAATTTTCATTTTAGGGGAAACTACCTGTTTAAAGGATGTGGTTTTAATTTCGATCTTGATGAGACTTTGTTTCAGTTTTGATATTTTTTTTTCATTCTTGGTTTTCATTTCTCTCATTTACAATTACTTTAAGTATGCATAATAAATTATCATTGGGGATTTGATGAGATCTCGGGCTGTGAGATCTTGCAAGACTAAATCACGACGAGATTATAGTTTTGCAATTTGTGATTTTATTTATTTATTTTTTCAGTTGAATAAAATATTTTCCATTCATGTATTTCATCATTGAAGATTTCCTAAAAACAGTATAAAAAATCTTGTCTTGTCTCGTTCTCGTTAACCCAATCTCGTGTCTCGTCACACCCCTATGAAACATAATTTTACATATTATGATATAAAAAGTAGTTTTTCCCCCTTATATGTGATATTAAAATATACAATTTTATCTCAGTAACATGACTTAAAAAAATAATTATAATGTTTTAAGACATCATAAAATTTATGTTGCAGAATAGAAAAATATATATAATTATTACTTATAACTAATATGATACAATAATTAAAAATATATGTTTATACGTATATATTGTTGAAATATTTTTTATTAATTGATTGGCTGGCTGCTTAATTGGTTGGTCGATTTATTTATTGGTTGTCAGATTACACAACTACTTTTGATAGTAGAATAATTTTGTTGTACCCATCTACAAGAGTCTAAAAGCCCTTCTCAACAGCCAGGCCTTCACCTCTTGGCATTAACAGGCTTTATGAATGTATTGTTTGGGTTATGGATCTAATGATGTGAAATTTAAGATGTCTTTAATCCTCTCGGTTCTCTAATGAGGAACACTGGTAAATGAAAGCAAATGAAACATTATATGTCATCAGCCCTCTGGAATGGTTACGGACACCACAAAAAACAGAAATCTGATGTCTGAAATAGAAATATAATTGGGTGGTGATGTAGACTGATGTCTTTTTGTTGTGTTGCTATGGTGCGGTTTCATATAAAGACCATTCTTAGTGTCTCTTGTTTATTATTGTTCATTAACTCAAGGCATAAATTCCATCTTTGCATGTTTGTGTTTGTTTTAGGTGTCTAGACCCATCCAAACCAAGAGCTGATTACGCCAAGCCTTTCCCTCCCCTCAAACTTTTCCACTACAAAAATTAGCTGTTGCTGAGGTGTGTTCACACAACCGCATTTGTTCTGTCCCCGGATGCCTGCTTTTGCAGTGGTTTGAACAAGGTCACAGCTCATACTGTATACACCCTGAAAACATGCCCGCACGCAGTGACAGAGCAGATACTAGTGCAAAACGCCCTGAATTACTGAGCCACATGCTGTGTTGATGTTGCTTAAAGTGTAAATGGTTTTCTTTGAGGTCATCTCTGACATTTTTTTTTATTGTAGTAATTGAAAAAATGCTGAAGAGACAATTTAAGAGGAAAACATTTGTTTGAACGACAGACCTGAGGCTTCTGGGTTTTGTCTGTGCTTTGTAATATTTATGGCGTGTCTCTAGCAATTACCTGTCTATGGTCCATGCAGTTTCCCACAGGAAGAAACATTTAGATTAGCAATCATTATACAGTTGGTTAAATGTGATTTGTTGTGAACGCAGCGCTGCTTTGATCACCCTGAGCAGTTCACTGCACTGTACTTCATGTACAGCATGATCTTTAAATGCAGAGCTGCAATATAGGGGTGTTCATTTGTTATGTGAAACCAAAATAGATTATACATCTCCTAAAAAGAAAACTGTTGAAATGATTATCAAAAAGATGATCTGTTTTAGCTATTTTTTTGCAATTGCATAAAAAAAAGATTTTTGGGCTCAACAAATGAGTTTTCAATGAACAGTTTGTAAAACAACCATCTACAATAAAGTACATGTTTGTTATTCCATGAATGTTAAAGCTTCTTCACTGAACTGTTGACTTTGAAGAAGCTTTATATTTAAGAGTGTGCATGTACAGTATGGGTGGCACAGTGGGTAGTGATCTCGCCTCACAGCAAGAAGGTCGCTGGTTCGAGCCTCAGCTGGGTCAGTTGGCATTTCTATGTGAGTTTGCATGTACTCCCCGTGTTTACGTGGGTTTGGTACATGTGGTATAGGTGAATTGGGTAAGCTAAATTGTCTGTAATGAATGAGTGTGTATGGATGTTTTCCAGTGATGGGTTGTAGCTAGAAGGACATCCGCTGCGTAAAACATATGCTGGATAAGTTGGCAGTTCATTCCGCTGTGGCGACTCCAGATTAATAAAGGGACTAAGCCAAAAAGAAAATGAATGAATGAATGAATGAATGTACAGTATACGTTTCAGTATCACTTAAGACTTTAAGGGCCCTATCACACACCTGGCGCAATAAGGCACAAAATGTGTTTGGTGGGATTTGTTGCTATTTTCAGACCAGCGCAACCATAATTTTCACATTTTGCACCACATTGTTTAAATAGCAAATCCATTTGCACCACTTTGTAGACTCATTCTTGTCTAAAAAGTAGGTGTGTTAAGGTGCATTGTTGGCACGTTGCTATTTTGAGGAACTAAAGTAGACAGCGCCGTTGACCAACTAAAAGCTGGTCTAAAGTCCAACGCAGAGCATGTTAGTTATGCACCTATGCGCGAACACATTGCTTAAGACACACCGGATGTACAGCAATACACAAATCTTTACATATGTAAAAAATTAAAGGATATAAATGTTACAAATATGATTATTTTTACCTAAATATAAAAACTACCTCCATGCCTTCTTCATTTCAGAGGGGCTTTACTCAGTTTATTCATGACAATTTGCATTTGTGTAATGTTATTATTAGCAGTATTATTCATTATATGCATATTTATATTTGTTTTAATAAAAAAACAAGTTTAGATTTGTCCACCTGACGGGTTTTGGAGATGTGTGTCACTATATGGGGCATAAGAATAGGTAATGTGTTTGGATAGAACCACACTTTGTTATTATTGTTCATTTATTAGTTTGCTGGAAATTGGAACTGAATTTAGAAATAGTTTTGAAATAAATCTTTGCGCTTAACAAACTAAATTAAATAGGCTAATGGATGTCTTCAGTGGAGTGCAAACAACACCGTTTACTTATCCACGAAAGTAAAAAGTAAAAGTAAAGAGAAATTAAAGAAGGTGAATGAAGGAGGCTCGTTCTTTATCCTCTGTTTAACTGTTTTTTCACTAGTGAAGCATAAATTTTTTCTACTTATGAAGTCCGCCATGTAAATAGCAAATATGCCATGGCGTGATGCAACTGTCTCTTAAAGGGAATGATTGATGCATGTTATGCTTAAAACACACCCACAACTCATTAAGAGAATAAGCACAACCCTGTTAGACCATATGCCAGGGCGCAAAGCATATTTTTTTCATCCTTAAAATAGCAAAAGTGAATTCGGACATGCCTTTAATGCTTTAGACTTTGCACCTAGATTGTTAAAATAGAGCCCTAAAACTAGAAGCTCAAATACCTTAATCCAAAACATGTTTTAATATATAGTCAAAAAATGTGCTTAGTATTATTGACTGTACATAATAGGGTGTTAGTCTTGTTTCTTTTCTGTTCCAATTTATTTTGCAGAACATGGCGCTGCAAGGCCGCCTCAAGCTTTTCTGTAAGTTTATTAACCTTAAACAGGTCATGAATTGATTTTTTTACATGTATATGAGGTTATTGTTTTTTAAAAACATCCTGTAATTTTCAGAACAGAAAACTTTCATGTAGATCAGAAAATAACTCATTTTATGACATACTGTATTAATGCGACAAAAAAGTGGTGTTTCAGATTAAACGTAAAGAAAATAGTTATTCCGCAACATTGAAGTAAGTAATGCTTTTTCATGTCACTTTTTCTTTATATTTTCTATGCACTTATAAACAGGATGTTTTAATAAAATGAAACATGCTTGATTTCAGAGTACTTCACATCATGATGTGACAAAAAAGCCACATCATGACAATGTTAAAACAGTCCACACATATAATTTTACAAGCAATATATCAATGTGTACAAGACTGAAATTATACTGTGTCTGAAAAAAAACAACTCACTTACTTAAACAGTTAAACAGGTCTGAAAAAGCAACACAGACAAAGTCACATAATCACACCCCAAAATGTAACTAGATAAAATAAAATAAAAAACTAAGCCAGATTTGACTGAGTGCATGTTGGAAATAAAACAGCTTAACTTAGTTCTCTCTCTGCTGTCTGCACTCAACATTTGTCTTATAAACGTCTGTCCCAGTTAGTCACATTTATTCATTAAGCTGATGCTCTGGAAAGTTCCAGAATGACCATCGTATGCAGTGTTTAACAAGAGCCACTAATTTGGATCTTCTCTGTGTTGTGTTAGATTATGTATTTCAGAAAATGTGTCAAACCAATTAACAATTATTTATTGAATTTAAATCGTTTTTGGCATAATACAATTCTACTGCTTTCCTGTAGAGCATGGCAATAGTAGAGCATGGTACTAGCAAGACTCAGATTGTAAGTTCAATACGCAGGAAAAGCAAGAAGTAAAATTTCGAATCGAAATCGAATTTCAGAACCTATAATCGATCAAACTTCTTTAGGTCATTTTTTTCAGCTACTTTTCCTACCACGTGTGAAGTCACGTGACCCTGCTCTGTTAAGACTGATTGCTACTTCTGCATCAAACGCACGGGTATGGTCCGATGCAGCCTTCATGCGGTCACATACCCGCATCTTAAAGAAAATGTAAGTTCACGTTGCACGTTTGCACTACATTGAAAATGATTGAAAGCTGCGCCAGAGATGCCTTAAGATGGCATTTTTTCTATTCAATTCAATTCATCTTTATTTGTATAGAGCTTATACAATGTAGCTTGTGTCAAAGCAGCTTCACATGGAAGTTTATAGTGAACTGAAACAGTGTCAGTTTAGTTTTCAGTGTTTAAGTTCAGTTCAGTTTAGCTCAGGTCAGTGTGGGTTAATAATCACTACTGAGAGTCCAGACGCTGAAGAGCAATTCCATCGATGCGCAGCTCTACAGATCCCAAACCATGCAAGCCAGTGGTGACAGTGGCGTGGAAAAAACTTCACCAATTGGCGAAAGTGAAGAATTTAAAAAACCTCGAGAGAAACCAGGCTCAGTTGGGCACGACCATTTCTCCTATGGCCAAACGTTTTGTGCAGAGCTGTAGTCTAGGCGCAGAAAGATAGAAAGCTATTCCAATAATATTATTTACATTAAAATATTTGCTTACAGAGGATTCAAGAAATGCAAAAAATATTGAATTATTATTATTAAAAATAATTATATTAAAAATATTATTCACAGGATATACACAACTTATTTTATTTAGAAAATATACTGCTTATTTTCTACTTTTAATATGAAAAACATTACAAATAAGTATTTTGTTTTCAAAAATGCAAGTTATTTGTTGTCACTTTTTTTATAAGAAGTTTACTTTGGGCATTGTGTGTTTTAATTTCAGTTGTTCAAAGTTGATGTTTAATAAATAATCATAGATAGTTGATAGTGATAGTTTCCTTTAATTATCTTAAAATCAAGTAATGCCCCCTTCATTCAAAAATCTTTCACTTGTAATAAGTAAGCATAAATATGTACAAAACTTGTCAGTTAACTATGAGGGCAAAAAAATACAACAAATAAAATAATCATTCACTAATCGTAGGTGAGTTGATTGTTCAGTTAATTGTGATTTAGATTTTAGGCCAAATCGCCCAGCCCTATTAATATCTTATTTATTTTGTCTTTGCCCTTGATGAAAGAACATCATATTTTACTAGTTGCTTTGCAAGATACTAGTATTTAGCTTTATTTGAATTTAGTTCAATTTAAATACTTAACTATTTATTAACTAGTTATTTTGTTAACTGGGCAAGTTTTCAAATAACAGTGGTTTGTTCTGTAGCCAGTCAAAAAAAAAAAATCTTAAAGGGGCTAATAATATTGACCTTAAAATTAATATTAGAAAAACATTGAAAAACTGCTTTATTTAAGCTTTAAAAAAAAAACAAGACTTTCGTCAGAAAAAATTATATATACTATGTATATATATTATAGGAAATACTGGGAAAAGTTTCTTGCTCTGTTAAACATCACTTGGTAAATATTTTTTGGTAATTATTTTTAAAGAATAAAAACTCCAAAGCAGGGCTAATCATTTTATTAACTGTATATCATTTTAAGCAGGAGAACCTAAAGTTTTACTTCTCAATCTTTGTACAGATTGAAACCTAAATGAATCTTGTCTAAAAACAGATGAACAGGCAGAAAAATGTTAAGAAAATTTAAAGAAATTTAAAGAAAAACAAGAAAAAATGTGATGTTTTCCCAATAACACAAATAAAACCTCTTGAATTGAAAGTAGGTTATTTTTCTCTTTAGAAAGTTAAGCTCTGATGCTTTATACTTTACCAACATAACCTTTGTCGATATTTAAAATTCCCTGAGCAAGTTATAGCAATTTATTTCAATGTTATTTAATGTAGCATCTGCCAACTGCAAAAATGCAAAAAATTATTTTAAACCATTTAGAAAAAATCATTTAATTTAAGCCAAACCATTTAATTCAAGCCAAACCATTTAGAAAAAGATGAAGAGAGATCTGCAAACTTAGGAGACTATTTTCCCTGCCTCAGCATCTATAAAAGATGGCGTGCCCTTCTTCTGCACCTCCCATCTCCATTCGGCTGTTTCCTGACAGAATTATTGATCCATCGCATCCCAAATTGGCTCGCCGTGCCTGAGCCTCAACTTCAGTGTCTGGGCTGAGTGACAGCGATTGGCTCGCTCAGTTCAAGAGCTTTTCCATTTTCAGGTCTATCAGTGCCTTGGGGGCTTGGGGAGCGACATATCATTTTTCTAGGTCCAGGTTTCTTTGAGTTGCAAGCCCCACACAAAGTCCAGCACTAGTCCTTAGACTTGGCCATAAAACAGGCTAGTAGTTGAGCCTACATTTGAGCTGTGGATAGACGTTTTACATTGGCTGGAGGAACGATTTTGGTGTCATTAGAATTACTGTGGGATTGAACTGTGCAAAGTTTGGATGCCCCATCCTTCATCATTCACAGAAGGTTAGCTGCCTCTGCCAAAATGTCCCACAAATTAAGTCCTGATAGGCATATGTCTGCACCCTGTTATTTAATTTGGCAGTTGTGTATTTCTCATCAGACTGTAATCAGGCCGTAATCAGAACAGTGCTGGTGAGAGAGTAATTTGTCAGGCCGATGTGCAGATTGAAAAGTCAGTTGTGGAGGTGGAACATAATTCCGCAGGAATGAATACACTTCCAATTGTTTTGTTTTTTTTTATTCTTGTTAATTATTACATTGTACATGACGTTCTTCCTGCTCTAATTTGCAAATTGTCTTCACTTGGATGTTATTAAACATCTTCATTATGGCACTTCTTGAGACATGAGACAAAAAGCAACATAACAACTTTTATTGGTTATGTATTAGTTATTTAAATGTCAGTGTTTTCTAATTGAAGTGTTTTAATATATTTTTACAAATATATATTTTTCTCAGTTTAAACTTTTTGTAAATATTCAAAAATTCTACATACAATATAATATGAATATATTATGTCATAGTGCAAAAAACTTTCCTGATAAACTTCATTCATTCATTCATTTTCCTTTAGCTTAATCACTTTATTTATCAGGGGTCGCTACAGCAGAATGAACCACCAACTTATCCAGTATATGTTTTACACAGTGGATGCTCTTCCAGCTGCAACCCAGTACTGGGAAACACACATACACACATTCACACACATACACTACAGGCAAATTTAGTTTATTCAATTCACTTATAGTGCATGTCTTTGGACTGTGGGGGAAACCGGAGCACCTGGAGGAAACCCACACTAACACGGGTAGAACATGCAAACTCCACACAGAAATGCCAACTGACCCAGCCGGGACTCAAACCAGCGACCTTCTTGCTGTTAGGTGACATCGCTCCCACTGAGCCACCGTGTTGCCCCTTGACAAACTTACTTTTATTAAAAATTGGAAGTTTGTTTACCTAAAAAGATTTATTTGACCACAACAGTAAAAACTCATTTTAAAACTTAAAAAAAAAATGCCTTTTCTAATTTAAAATATAATTTATGTAATGTCAAAGCTGAATTTTAACCCTAACATTCAGTGTCACGTGATCCTTCAGAAATCTTCTTGCAATTTATAGATCTATCTCTATACACATACATATACACAGTGGTGGAAAGAGTACTGAAAAATCATACTTAAGTAAAAGTACAATTACTTTCCTAAAAATGTAGTGTGAGTAGAGTAAACATTACTTAAAGTATGAGTAAAAAAATAGCCCTTTCAAAAGTACTCAAGAGGAGTGAGTATTATGCTGTAAAAAGCTGATGCATTTACATGTAATTTGTGATTGTGTGTAAACGTAACATTCTGTAGTGCATTTAGTTATTGCACAGCAGGCACATGTCATAAGACATTAATATTAGGTTAGACTTAGGTCGTGATGTCAGGTGACCAAAATTCAATGTCTAGCCAGCGTCTAAGGACAACATTATTTTGATCACCAATAACAATGTCAAATAACATTGATATTTGATTGATTTTATGCTGTGTTAAAGTGACCAAAATTCAACGTCGAGCCAACATCTTAAACTAACACCATATTGACGTCAGGTACTGACATTTATTTATCAGGTATGGCAACCAAAATCCATGTCTGATAGACGTCGCACAGTGGTAATGTCCACACAACATCAAGCTGTAACATCATTGGACGTTGATTTTAGGTTGGACATTGACATCGGCCTGGTCTTGGGTTGGGTTCTGACACAGCCCGATTTTAATTTCCAAGCAAAATACAACATCCCCACAATGTTGGGGTACAAATTAAATTTGATGTCATGATGACGTCATATGCCTGCTGGTTGTTTCAGGCAATATAAAATAAATATCCATTGTCTTTTCATTAGAGACATGCATCTAAACAGTCTCTTGGTTAATGCCTGTAAATATTTTGGACACTTTTAATTCTTCAAAACAGTTTGCTGCAATTATAAATCTTCCATGTCTTGAGGTAGTTTATTACTGTATGATGCAATTTACCTTCTATGTGCCATTTGATTGGACAGGAATCACAGGAATGATTTTTCTAATCCCCATAGACAAGGAAAAAATAAAGTAGTGGCTGCAGGTTGAATATAGTGAAGTAAAAGTACTGATACTGCGCTAAAAATGTACTCAAAGGAAAGTAAAAGTACACATTTTTAAAACTACTTGGTAAATTACAATTTCTAAGAAAAACCACTCAATTACAGTAGTTACTGTACTTTACACCACTGCGTATACATATACTCATACATATACTGTACATAAATTCCAAATTTCATTGTCTGTTTTAACCAGGTCCTCGTAAATGAAATAACTAGTACCCAGGAAGATTCTGACTTGATCATATATTAGCATAGAAAACACCACACATATATAAATGTCCTTACCATATGGATTGACTCTGAAATGCCTTGCATATTAATTACATTTGGTAAACATGAACAAGCACCTTCTGATTCATTTAATTTATGGAACCACATTACTTTTTCATGTAACCCATTTTCTTTTCAAACCATTTAAAAAAAAAGGTGCTTAGAAAAATTTCGAGAGATACATTTTATGCTTTATGTCTTACTGTATGTCTGAAGACTATCATGAAGATAATCCTTGTGCTATAGCTGTAAGTCAATGATTGGCTTCTTTTGAATTAAACAGATTTATTGTATAGTTTGTTCAGTGAAGCAACATCATACCTGTCCAGGCCCCAATGAGGTTTCTTTATAGTTTTCCTTTATGCTTTTTTTCTGTATGGATAGACCACACTTATATTGTTCTTAGACAGTCATCAGTGGACAAAAGCATATACTGCATGTTTTATCACTTTAAGCCATGTCTGCAGCTACAAAATCCTGGTGTGAAATATTTTATTTTGTTGGGAAAGCTTTGGGAATTCAGAACCATAGACCACAGTCATATAACACTATCAGCTCCCTGTCAGGCACTCAAGATAACTCAACCATATCCCTGTGGAAGCCCCTGCTAGTTATCATCACATTACAGTAGTGAGAGAAATACATAATAGCCTTAAGATAATGCTCTCCACGGGGAAGAGCAAGCATAAAAAAAACACATTTTAAGTAGCCGAGAGTTCATTTGCTCAGGTTTCTAGATTTAAGGTATCTCAGGGGAGCACTTCAGAGACAAGGTATTATTATTGCTGGTTTGGGATCAGAGCTCTGTGCCTCTCACAGTCCATATTAAATGTGTATACAATATAATTTTGAATTGATTCGCACTTGAGGGAAACTCTGGCATGCATGTTCTCTGTAATGGAAACAGCTTCTGTATTTTTCTTTGGCTCTTATTCTCTCTGTTTTTCTTTGTCCTTGGTGTATTTGCCAGGCCATTGGATCCTTAGCTGTTTCGTTTGCAGTATTGTGCTATATCTACAGCTTAGCATTGTGCTATATCATTAGTGTGTAAGTTACTTTTAAATGGCAGTGTTAATTGAAAATATTTTGCGACAGAGCAAAGTATGTGTAACAATGGCCAGCTGGTAAAAGCCTTGCTGGTAGACCTCATTTTTCTGACCACAAGAAGCACACTTGAGACTGGTGTTAGAGACTGTGCTCTTTAGAGCCTTTTCTATTGCTCCAAACTCCCATACTGAAATCACAAATTTGAGCCACACTCAGAGCAGGGTGAGAAGAAATGGTGGGTTATTAAAAATGGTGCCGTGACCCGGATTATAGTATTGATTTATGGATTTAGTGTAGTCTTTAGCATCCTCGTTAGCTTCTATCTTTCCTAATGAAATCATTGGTTCAAAACGTGTTTAGTGCAAGGCGAGTAGGTCCAGTGCATTTAACTGGTGCCTTGACCCTTATTAAAGTGAGGTTTAGTGGATAAAGAGTAACAGATGCCAACTAGTAAGACGTGTTTTGGTAAACCTCACTCCACTGTCCTCAAAAGGAACTGGTGACTGACTTCAAAATAAATCACTGGTCTAAATCCTTTTTGAAGCAGGGTAATTAGATCTGGAGGGTTACATTGGTGCCATGACCCGGACTGAAGCTGGGTGAGTGTAACAGAAGCCAGATTGTATCTCTTTGGGAAAACCTTACTCCTATGGTCTCAGGAGCCAGACTAGCTACTGGTGTTAGTGGTCTAGAGCAGCCCTGTTATCATGTCTGCCTCAATGTCAGAGATGCCAGTTCCAAATCTGATTCAAAGCTGGGTTAGTAGATCTGCGGGTTACATTAATAGCAATGGTTCAGATTTGGCGCCACAGCACCCGCGAGACCTATGAGACGGGCCGAGAGAAAAGGAGATGGAGAAAAAAGGAGGAAAGACAGAGTAGACAGAGAGGGGAGAGAGGAGAAAAAAAAATTGGGGTTCGGTTCTCCAGACACGCTGCCACTCGGTCCTCAACCAACTGAGAGAAGTGACGACATGCTGGGAGCCCTGTGGAGGAATCTATCCACCCGTCCGTCTTCTGGTGTCCGGCGGCGGTTCTCCTGACTGGCTGGCGGCATTTCTGGTCTCCTGCTCCGCTCCCGCTTCGGTGGAGGACGCAGGCTTCGGCGTCATGGCAGATCGCGGCGACTCCCCCCGGGCTTTCTGGGATGGCTCCCTTCAGCTCTTTCCCATCCGGTGGGGAGCCCCGCGTCCCCTGCTCCTCCCCATGCTGGGAGATGGCAGCAGGCAGATCCTTCCTAGCCAGCCTCAGGCCGCCCCGGCACTCTGGCAGACGAACGGGTTTCTCCCCCACTCGGGTTAACTCCCGAACACTCGCCCTCCTCCTCAGCGGCGAGGGCAACTGGACGACGTGTCCCTCCTTCTCCCGGGTTTCAGCACCACTGTAATAAAGTTACGGCCACCTGGCCGCCGGGAAGAAGGAGGCGGAGAACCGACGCTGTTTTAATTAATATTTATTTATAAAAGGGACGGCAGCTTCTCACGGAGACTGCCGTCTAAATCAAAACAAACGGACGGCAGCTCCTCACGGAGACTGCCGTCAAACTGAAAGCAAAAGTAAAACATGTCCGGGCCCGGTCCTCTCTCCCTGTCCTCTGCCATCGTTCCTCCTCTTATAGTCCAGAGCTCCTTCCGTGGGATTGAAGGCAGGTGCGTGCCACATGTGCATCTCATCTGTGGCGGGCCTCGTTTCGCTCCCACGGCTCCCGGCCACGCCCCCTCGCCACATTCAGATCTTGTTTAAAGTGAGGCAGACAGAACTGGAGATGTTACATTGGTGCTGTGACCTGGGTCGCTGTAAGGTCAAATCCAAGAGCTACTGTATGTGACTAAACCTCCTTCCCTTGGCTTCAAGGCATACACTAGCGACTGGCTCTAGAGGCTGCAGTCTTTAGTTTGTGTTAGCATGTTATTTGAATCCTGTTGGAGCAGTGCAAGTAGTGGTCAGTAGATTTGCAGGTTACATTAATAGCAATGGTTCAGATCCTGTTTAAAGGGAGGCAGACAGAACTGGAGATGTTACATTGGTGCCATGACCCAGGATGCTGTAAGGTCAGTTCTAAGAGCTATTGTATGTGACGAAACCTCCTTCCCTTGGCTTCAAGGCATACACTAGTGACTGACTCTAGAGGCTGCAGGCTTTATTCTGTGTTAGCATGCTATTTGAATTCTGTTGGAGCAGTGCAAGTAGTGGGGTTAGACATGGACTTCATTGTTTTATTTAATTACATGAATAATGCAAATTAATTGACTAAAATACTGTAAAACAATTTGGGAAATAATACTGTATATGACAGGAAATATAGATTTGTAATGTTTCATATGCTGTTTTTTTTTTTTTTTTTTTGCACAAAGTAACTTTTAAGTTTGGTTTAATATTCACTTGATAGTCTTCAGATATTTTTGGAGATATTTTAAGTGCAACTGAATGCCTCTGTAACAAAAATATGCTGCAAAGATCATGATGTACTGCATGTTATTGTAGTGACACTCTTGGTTTTAAGTGGTTGTCAGTGGTTCACTTCTGTTCTGTGTTCACTGTAATATGCACACTTCTCTTAGCGTCTAACTGGGCTGAAATAATGCCTACAGTACACACTCGCCATTCTTAAAGATTACATTTATAGTTTCACTGCCAGCAACAGGAACACATACGCCATTTGCCAGATGAACTGATAGCTCCAACCTAATCTTGCACCATTGGTTGGGACAGTAATGTTTCGCTCTGGCCTGGCTTCTGAAACAAACAGCAGTGTTTTGAAAGCACCACTGAGCTACTGGAGTTACAGTTATCTGGGAAATCAGCCTAGGAATGCTTTACTTATGTCTCTGTGTATAAAATTGAAATAGGACAAAATATTTAATAATAATAATAATACATTTTATTTAAAGCGCCTTTCAAGAAACCCAAGGTCACTGTACAACATCATATACACAATTCAATAATTAAAAATAAACCATTAGTATAAAAATAGAGAAGATGATAAAAAACAAAGACATGATACAGAGTGTGGTATGCAGTTATAAAGAGTAAGTTATTTTGAACAGATGAGTTTTAAGTCTGGATTTAAACAGAGGGAAAGAGTCAATGTTGCGGATGTCAGGAGGAAGAGAATTCCAGAGTTTGGGAGCATAGCGACTGAAAGCTCTGCTCCCCATTGTGCTGAGACGGGCCGAGGGAACAGAGAGGTGAATGGAGGAGGAGGATCTAAGAGAGCGGGAATGAGTGGTGATATGGAGAAGATCAGACAAATAAGAAGGTGAGAGGTTATAGATGGCCTTGAATGTATGCAGGAGGATTTTATATTCTACTCTGGGTTTGATTGGAAGCCAGTGCAGATCTTGTAAAATGGGGGTGATATGGTGAAAAGAAGGAGTTTTGGTGATGATGCGGGCAGCTGAGTTCTGGACCAGTTGAAGCTTATGGAGGGATTTCTCTGGAAGACCGTAAAGGAGAGAATTGCAGTAATCAATGCGTGAAGTGACAAGGCTGTGTACGAGAATAGAGGTGGAGTGAGCGGTGAGAGAGGAGCGGAGACGGTTTATATTACGAAGATGAAAATATGCAGACTTGGTAATATTATTAATATGAGACTGGAAAGAGAGTGAGCTGTCAAGGATGACACCCAAACTCTTAACCTGAGGAGAAGGGGAGACTGAAGTGCCATTTATAGTAAGTGAGATGGAGTCAGATTTAGAAAGTGTAGATTTGGTGCCAACAAGAAGAATTTCAGTTTTATCACTGTTAAGTTTTAGGAAATTTGAAGTGAACCAGCATTTTATTTCAGAAAGGCAGTTATTGAGAGTTGAAAGGGGGAGTGGGGAGTTGGGCTTGCTAGAGAGGTAGAGCTGGGTGTCATCCGCATAGCAGTGGAAGTGTATATTGAATTTACGAAAAATGTTGCCAAGTGGAAGAAGATAGATTAAGAAGAGAAGGGGCCCCAGGACAGAGCCCTGGGGAACACCTGTGGTAACTGGGGAGGATTGTGACCTGAAGTTTTTTAGTTGAATGAACTGAGTGCGGCCAGAAAGATATGAGTGAAACCAGTCAAGGGGGGTGTGAGTGATACCGATGGAAAATAATCTGTTGAGAAGGATGGAGTGAGATATTGTATCGAAGGCTGCACTCAGATCCAGTAGGATGAGAATAGAGATGGATCCAGAATCAGCTGCCATAAGGAGATCATTAGTGATTTTGATGAGTGCAGTTTCTGTGCTGTGACGGGACCTGAAACCAGACTGAAATTGCTCATAAAGGTTATTATGAACCAGATGGGAGTGAAGTTGGGTAGCAACAATTTTTTCTAGAATTTTTTAAATGAAGGGTAGGTTAGAAATGTGGTGAAAGTTATTTAAATTATTGGGATCCAGACCAGGTTTTTTCAGAATAGGAGTGACAGCTGCAGTTTTGAAATGAGAAGGGACAATTCCAGTGGTAAGTGAGGAGTAGATAATGGACGATATGAGAGGGAGCAGAGATGAAAGGCAGGATTTGACCAAAACTGTGGGAATGGGATCGAGCTGACATGTGGAGGATTTGGATTTCAAAATAAGGTCTGCAATCACTGGGGTATTAGGTAGTTGAAAGCTGGAAAAAAAGAGACATGGTAAAAGTAAATCAGAGTGAGAGAAAGGGGAAGAAACAGAGTTAAGGTGTTGGTGAATATTATGAATTTTTCCATTAAAAAACAGCAGTAGAGAATAACAAGTATCAGTGGAGTACATGTGGGGGGGGGGAATCTGGGGGTTGAAGAGTTTTATTAAGTAATGAGAAGAGAGTTTTGGAGTTATGTTGGTTAGAGCTAATTATACTAGAGAAAAATGTGGATTTGGTTTGAATGATAGAGTCTTTATAAAGCAATACGTGCGATTTGTACATTTCTTTGTGGATGGTAAGACCAGTTCTATGATAGAGATGCTCAAGTTGACGACCTTTAGCTTTCAATGAGCGTAATTCAGGGGTGAACCAGGGAGCAGTATGTGAAAAAGTGACAGACCGGGATTTTACTGGAGCAAGAAGATTGAGGATGTTGGATAAGTCATTGTTATACAGAGCAAGCAGATCATCTGGGGTGGACAAATTGTCTGGAATTAAAATGTTATCAGTACAAGAAACAAGGGTGTCGATATTAATGTCCTTAATGTTTCTATTACTGTTTATATTTGTGATCAAATATATTACATCAGTTTTATTAAAATCTGAAACATAAATTTGGGGTCAGCTTGTGGGTCTGGATATCCAGTATTTCTCCAGTTAAACTGCTCCATTTAAACAGCTTCACTGTAAAAAAAATATATATGTTTAAGCTGAAGCTAATTACCCTTATGAGTCCATTGAACTTATATTATGTTAAACTGACTTAAAACAGCTTGCATAACTTATAAAATTAAGTTAGAACATGATTAACTTAACAAGTTCAGATGAACTAAAAACATTTGTTGTCATGACTAATTGATCATATAATTTTTTACAGTGTTGTGTTGTCTAATTTTGGGCTGTTGTGGATAAATTATTATTAAGCTGAAAAGATCAGTGGTGGCAACTACATGTGAAGGGTTCAGATGCAAAACCCTCTAAATCCACCAGGCCTCTTTTTTTGTAAATGAGCATTTTCTACCAGGCTCCTCTGAGGTTCAGAAGTTTCATTTTATAGGTAATCATAGGGTTATTAGATAGTTAATTATTATAATTTTTTTTTTTTTCAAAAATGTAACTTTAGACATTTCTTAGATTTTTTTTTTTATCAAGGAAGGTTTTCTTTTGTGGCAAAACCAGCTAAATCCACTAATGCTTTTTTTTTTTTTTGCAAAAACCTCTAAATCCACCTATTGGGACAAGACAGTGTAACTAGATGAAAATCACTAAAGATGCAATTATAAATTATTTTACCAAACATTAAACACCTAAAATTAAAAATATATAATATAAATCTGTCAAGTAAGTGTCATTCTGTAAATCTGTAAATGTCATTCCGCTGTGGTAACCCCTGATAAACCAGGGACAAAGCAGAAGGAAAATAAATTAATGAAATCTGTCAAGTACATTAAGTCAATACCATTAAAACTGACATCAATTAAATCTTAACAATCTGTTGTCATTTCTGATATTTAGGATTTAGATTTTATGTAAGTAGAACAATGTAAACATTGCAAACATTGTAAACTAAGCTTGGTAGATTCAAATAATGTAGTGTAAATCATTGTGAAACATCCATATCTGTGCATTGTCCATTCATATAAAAAGCTAATCAGACAGTTAGGTATTATGAAGTACTACAAATAATGTAAAGTTTTATGCATTGTTTTTATATTTTTCTTGGTCTCTTGTTTATCCTCATAGCGTCTACGTGGGATAAAAGAACGGCATCTTAACTCTGTCTTGTGTGAAATGCAGTTGCCGTTTAGTGTATAGTAAATCTGACTTATTCAAAGTAGCGTAGCTGTGCAAAAGCACGTTATTAATGCATGCTAAACGTCCGACTGTATTGTGTTTTCTTTTTCTTATAATGCATGCAGTTTTAAGGTAAGGGACGATTTCATTTGCCATTCAGTGATAGTCGGACAGCCTCATCCAGTTCATCAAACTGAATTTTGAAATTTCAGAATTTGAATGAAAACCTACACCTGGATATGTTTGCTATCATAGCTTGAATTATATCATCTTTCTAACTGAATTGTTATAGGTGTGATCATGCAGTGAATGTGTTTGGACACTAAAGGCATGTTTTTCATTTATTAATTTTCCTTCGGCTTAGTCTCTTTATTCATCTGGGGCTGCCACAGTGCAATGATTCACCAACTTATCCAGCATCTGTTTTACACAGTGGATGCCCTTCCAGCTGCAACCCAGTATTGGGAAACATCCATACACACTCATTCACACACATACACTACGGCCAATTTAGTTTATTTAATTCACCTATAGCGCATGTCTTTGGACTTTGAGGGAAACCCATGCAAACATGGGGAAAACATACAAACTCCACACAGAAATGTCAACTGAGCCAGCCATGAGCTTCTTGCTGTGAGGCGACAGTGTCACAGCAAGATATTTAGGATAGTAAATAGGATAGGATGTGAGGCGACAGTGTTTTTGTTTGGGGTTTTTTTTCTCAAAGTGAGGGACATAATTCATAGTCAACTTACACTTAATTAAATCAGCAGCATCATACATCCCAACTACTGACAGTGGACAGTAGCCTTAGTTTAGTTGTGCTGCAATTTTCCCAATGTAGCTGAACTTTGAAATATTTATTATGAAGTACAGTGGCAACACATCAGGTCACATTTCTGTCATCATAATCACTAGGCGTAAACATAATTTTTTTTTAAATGTGAACAGATTTACTTACAATAATTTTTTAAAGATTAATAGAAGTATGATGTTTAAATAAAAACTATGCTTAAGATAAGTTTGCTAAATTAGTGTTTTAATAAAATCTATCTACAAGCAAATTCATTTCAGAAAAAGAGCAAACTAATTTTGCGATGAAACATTAAAAAGGTTCTTTTTTTGGAGGTTGTTGGTGAAATTGCATGATTAATCGTTCATAACATGAACATGAGCATTCATTAATAGAGTGAACAGCATCAGATTTAGTTGTAAGAAATAATTTTTCTTTGCCTGAAACAGTACATTCATGTTCCACGTTTAAATAATTGATATATTATGCTGACCTCGCTTATGACTCCCCACAAAGCCACTAAGTGCATACCATTAATTCACTAGCACAGCTAATCTATCATTGCACTTTCCTCCTCGAGCATCCACGCTTTCAGGAATTTCTACTGCTATGCGGCTTCGCAGATCGAAATTAATTATCAATATTGTATACATAGTGCCTTCTTATTCATTCACTATTTCGACATGAATGCATGCAGCTGAGAGAAATGAAATATACAGTTTCAGAAGGCCAGGAATCAGACAGATCTCTGATGAAAAAAAACTTAATCTGTCTGGAACATACAACATTTCACTTACTGTTTCTAAGAAAAATAAATAAATATAAAAGCTTTTAAATATGCATAGCTGCCTCAGGCATCTTGTTTGCCAATATACTGTACACTGTCTGCACTGTACACATGGCTTGTAGATAAATTTGTGTGCGCAGCAGGAAAACACTGAACTGTTTTTCCAAGATTATGTATTTTGAGCATGCTAAATTCCAAGCATGTCCTCATGGTGTCATTGTAATGAATAGGGAATGCATTTCTCCCAGGATCTGTTCCAGCATGACCAGAGTCTGTCTGCATGTGCGTGTCTCTCTGAATGTGTGTGTGTGTTTTATTATTAGTTATTTATTGGCATACAGTGCAGCCAAGCAATTACAAGGCACTGCCCTCCGAAGGTGAAGATATAAAAAGAATATTTAATGCAATTTTGGCTGCAGGGTTGTGGACGGATGAAAGGGAAAAGGGAACATTCATTTTGCTCCAACCCAGGAGTCAATGTAATATACAGAGACATATCCAGAGGAGATGAGTTTGCTTCTGTGGAAAATAATTGCACTGAACTCACTGGGAATAAAGCGTCCTCGCAAGGAATCAAATGTGAGTTGGTTTCCTTTGCCAAAGTTTGAAAGTACGGTGCTGTTTGTGTTTACACTTCATTCATCAGGTTAACACAGGTGGATCTTTATAAATGCGATGCAGGACACAAGATTATGTCTACATGTGGATACTGTAAAGTAAGCCATACAATCTGTATTAATTGATAAGATGGGAATTACCCTTAAATAGACAGGAAAATATAATAAATTTATAGATTTTTCCAACACATAAGGAATCATCTAAATATTTCATTGCCCTTGACACATTTTATTTATTTATTTATTTATTTATTTATTTATTTATTTATTTATTTATTTATTTATTTAT